>OVBE01011432.1:0-14170 GCA_900406425.1 Iberis pinnata
AGTATTAACCAGGAATATCAAAGGAGGGTAACGTTGGGGCCTGAATGTCCATGAAGTAGAGCTAGCCGAAGCTACGGTGGCAGATGGTGAAATGTTTAAGGCTCGAAAGCCACGGAAACCAACAACATCATATATCCAACCTATGGGAGACCATTGATCAAACCAAAAAGAGGAGAGTTGTCCATTACCTAAGACCACTCGGATATGAGCTTCGGCAATAGAACGAAGGCTAAGAAGATGTCTCCATAGCCAAGAACCATGAGAGTCTGATGCTTGCCATAAAGAGCCTTCTCGAATCAAATACAACTTCACCCAATTGACCCAAAGTGAGTCTCGGACTGTTAAAATACGCCATAGGAGCCGAAGTCCAAAGATCTTGTTCGCAAGTTGTAAAGATTGGATTCCAAGACCACCTTCTTGCTTAGGGAAACATAGGTCATGCCATGCAATATTTGCCTTAGTGGTTTGAAGAGCTGGCCCAGACCAAAGAAACGCTGCAGATAGGCTTTCAATCTCATGAATACAAGAGCTTGGCAATCTAAATGCAGCTGGCCAGAAGTTTATAATACTTCGAATAACCGTTTGAAAAAGTTGCAATCTGCCACCAAAAGATAAAAATCAAGTGGACCAAGACTGGAACCGTGATCGAATTCGCTCAATAAGAGGAGCATAATCCTGCATCCGCATACACTTTGTAGTTAGAGGTAAGCCTAGGTATCTCATAGGTAAAGACTCAATAATCAACTCAAATCTGTCAAAAATATCTTGCTTGGACTGATCAGTGATACCACCAGCATAGAAAGATGATTTTTCAATGTTGATACTTAGGCCAGAGAGTGTAGAGAAGTGATGAAAAACAGAGAAGACCTCAGTGACTAAAGCAGAGGAACCATCGGTAAACACAAGAATATCGTCTGCAAACGATAAATGTGTTAAAGTAAGATCCCGACAATTTGGGTGGAAACCCAGCCTGCCTGAGATTGCCGAAGAGTCCAACATAGCCGATAGGACATTCATAGATATGACAAACATATAGGGGGATAGTGAGCAGCCTTGACGTAACCCCCGTTCACTCTTGAAAAAAACCCGATAACTCTCCATTAACCTGTACCGAGAACCAAGCTGTTGAGATACATGAGTAAATCCATTTGATAAAGCATGAAGGAATTTCAATAGCTTGCAAAATAGCAGTAATGAAATCCCATTGCACCGTATCAAATGCCTTTGCAATGTCAATCTTTAAGGCACATCTTGGTGAGATGTTTGTCTTATGATAGTCCTTCACAAGCTCAGTAGCAAGTAATAGATTTTCCACAAGTAAACGCCCTTGTACAAAAGCTGATTGATTTGGTTTTATCAGTTCTGGTAGCATGAGTTTCAATCTATTTGCTAGTAATTTGGAGATCATCTTGTATAGCAAGTTACAGCACGAGATAGGTCGATAGTCCTTAAAATCCATTGCATCTTTCTTTTTAGGGTTAAGAGCAAGTATGGTGGCATTCACACCATGTGGAACATAACCATTATCAAAGAAGGATTGCACCGCAACCAAGAAATCATTGCCAATCACCGGCCATGCAGCCACAAAGAATTCCTTTGTGTATCCATCAGGACCTGGTGCCTTGTTATTAGGCATAGAAAACAAAGCTTCTTGAATCTCCAAGGACGAGAAAGGGCAGATAAGTTGCTATCCCATAGAGGTGTTGCATCGGTAAGAGAGTAATGATTTGAGAAAGTCTTGATTTGGAGCTACAAAATCAACTGGTGTGGTTTGCATAAAAGTTTTAAAGTGCAGCTTGGCCTCTGTTTTGATGATTGCTGGTATAGTAGTAATAGAGCCAGAAGTAAGTCGGATAGCCTTGATTGAATTTTTAGTAGCTCTTGATTTCACAATCATATGAAAAAAACGGGTGTTCTTGTCCCCCTCTCTTAGCCACTTAATTTTTTCCTTTTGTTTAAGAAAGGATTCCTCCAGAGCTGCTATCCGTGACCAATGTTTGAGTGCTTCAGTTTCGGCCATGAAATTTTGTTGAGTAGGATCTTGAAGAGCGGCCGTCTGACATTGCAATAATGCCTCTTTGGCATCTTTAGTCTTGATTGAGAGATTTCCAAGCTTCTGCTTATTCAAATGGCGGAGGGGAAGCTTCAGAGACTTGAGCTTCTTATGGAAGAGAAATAGAGCTCCTCAAGATCGATAAAGAGGGGCAAAATGCAACCAGGACTGAGCCACAGTGGGTAGGAAATCGTCAAGAGCAGCAAGGACATTTGTAAACTTGAAGGGCTTGCGGCTATGTGCTACAGGTAAGCTGAAAAATACAGAGCAATGAGCATGATCCGATATTAATCCAGCCTCAAAAAATGCCATTGAAGATGGAAAAGCTGTTAACCAAGTAGTATTGATTAGAGCTCGGTCTAACTTCTTGCAGATAGGATTTGCCTCTTGCCTATTAGACCAGGTGTAAAGCGGACCATGATAGGTTAAGTCGTTTAGCCCACATGTTGCAAGCATGTGCTTGAATTCTAACATTCCCGGAGTGATAAGCATTTGACCAGAATGCTCAGACAGACTTTGCACCTCATTAAAGTCTCCGAGAATGAGCCAGGGCTTAGACGTAAAGAGAGGCAACGAGCTATGGTCAATTAAGTCATTCCATAGTTGAGTTCTTTCATCTGCATAGTTAGATGCATAGACAAAATAGATTATTAAATCCAATTGGTGAACTGAATCCACCACCAAGCAAGTAAGTAACTGTGCTGATTTGAACATAGGAGTGAGGATGATAGAATCATTCCAAACTACCCATATTCGACCAAGAGGGCTGAATTCATAGTTGGTTAGAAGAGACCAGCCAGGTAATGCTCAAGCACAAATACAGCTGGCAGAGCACTCCTAGACACGCGTTTCTATAAGACAACCAACAGAGAAGGAGGAATCCGAGATCCATTTGTTGACTTCTGAATGTTTGGATGGGTTATTAAACCCGCGCATGTTCCAGGAGAACACACTCATTTAGTGTTTCTTTTGAGAGCCACGTCTACCTCTAAGAGACGAAGCTATTTCTTTTAAAGGACCCGTAGAGCCTGAGACAGATTTTGACAAATCTTTTGTAGCACGGTGAAGTGGTGGTCTTGTTTTACCTTGTAGAGATTCAGCATCAGATATGAAATTTGATGCATCTTGCTGAGAAGAGGAGTTATCTTCAAGAAGTTCACCCTCTTCAGCATCATTTGGGCCATCAGTTGAGATATTATGTTGATTTTCCTCTGAATCATCCATATGTAAAAGAGCTGAGAATCGACTAGGTGAAATATGAGTATCTGTTTCTTGTTGAGTACACAACATGTCCTTAGGTTTTGAATGAATTTTTTTTGGAGAAACGAGTTTCCAAGTGTCTTTGTTCGATGAAACATAAGTAGCTTGTGCCTTATCTTTTGCGTGATCAGAAAGAATAGGTTGATTGTTTGGATCAGCAACATCAATAACAGGAGCTGCAGTAGTAGGGACAATAGTGACCTGAGAATTGGAAGGTAGTGTTGAAGAGGCAGCAATAGTGGTTGGTGGGACAGAGGATGTAGCAAGACATACATCTTCTAGATGACCCCATTTAGAACATTTATCACATCGAGATGGCAGCCAAGGGTAGAAGACATCAACATCAGCAGTGAAACCTTTACGGTTGTCAAGATGGATGTGCGTTGGGAGATCCTTAGTTAAATTTGTTTCGATGAATAAGCGGGCTGAATCAAAAGACTCACACGCCAAGGTCGAAGGATGAATACGTTTCGGATATCCTACAACACTACCAACCCATTCTAGTCCTTTAATGGACAAGATTTCAGATGGTAAATTCTTGAAATCCACCCATAAAGGAATAGATTCCAGAGCAGGTGGTGAAGACAGAGCTTGTGGACTCCATTCACTCATGAGAACCGAAACTTCAGCAATACTCCAAAGCCCTCTATTAAGAATACGTTGGCGAGCAGACGGATTTGAGATGCGGAATTTGTAGGTGGTGGGATTGACTACTTGGACATCAATCTTTGCAGATTTGTCGCCAAAAGTCCAGATTTTGTTTACAATAACATGTACTTTTGCGATGTGAGGAGCGATATCCAAGAACCGACCNCAACCGACCAATGAGAAAATGTTTCTAGAGATGATCTTGATCTTGTAGAATGTCATCAGGAATTAACAGAGTAGTTTCTCCCTGTGAGTAGTCATAGTCCAAAGTTTGTTTTGTTAGAGATGCAGATGAGCCTCCTGCAATGGATGCCCATGAAGGTTTTGAAGATTTAACTGGAGCAGCAGGCTTTGTCGAAGCCGGAGGAGGTTCTCCCTCGACCATCGGCGGCGATGGTTAGAGAGAAAAGGCGGCGGTGTAGAGGCTGCGTGACAAGTGGAAAATCGTCTTGAAAATCATCCTAGTACGTTTTGCCCTCTTTCATCATTTATGGTATTTACCATTTGCAAATGCCAAAATAGAAATAAACTATCTATTGTAGCGTAACCATAACCTATTAGATATTTGATTTTTGACTGATTTTATTCACAATCATTATAATTAAAAAGTATATACTTGACATCTGATAAATGTGAAAATAGAAAATAGATATATATTTATTTATTCATGATCATTATTCTATCAGGAAAAACAGAAAACAGAAAAAGCAAATATAGATCTGAATCCGATCTTTGTAAAAAAACTTAAAAGACGTAGCAGCCATTATCCGATACCAAGAGAAACTTGTAATGGTGTTCAATGAAGTAAAGCTTGTTTTAAAATTGGTATACTTAGAGAAAGATGTTTTTCTGCCACTTATTGCGAATGTGATAATTGCCAATAATATGAATTTTGATCACTGTATTAATGTTATATTTGTGTTTTATTTTCAATTTGTGTAATAATAATATGAAAAACAATTGTTATTTTAGTTTTTTCTTTTATTTATTAATGAAAGTTTATTTATACTTGCATTTGAAATAACACTGACTATTATAAAAAAAATATTAGACGAAGCAAAACTCACAAGAAAGTAATAAATTTTTGAAAGACGAAGCAAGATAACAGCGAAGAAACACACTCAATTTTATAAATATTTCTAAAGCTATATATTTTATTCTTTTATTTTTGGTTATGCAGAGCAAAAAAAAACCAGAGTACTATTTTTTGGCTCTGCAAAGTATTTACGCTTTAAAATATTTTGTTTATTTTTCTTAGTTTGCACTTTTTATTTTCATATTTAACAAGTAAAAATATATTATACACGTATAAAAATAAGAATAATATTATTTATAAAAAATTCTAATTAAAATTAAAATAGTCGATAAATGTCATGTTGTTCATTCTTGTAGATGAGTTATATAAAATAATACACATACCACATCATTATTAGGGCCTGATTGGTAGCGACTGTTACTGCTGGCTTTTACTGCCAACTTTTGGCAGCAGAGATTTTGGCTGTAAAATGATAATAAAAGTCTGATTGGTAACCAAAACTGTAAAAATTATGGCTGTTACTTTTAATAATAACAAAATATTTGCTAAAATAATATTATGTCATATATTTTTAATTACGTAATGATAAAAAATAAGTTTACACACTATTATTCTTTTCATGTATGCGCAAAATTATTAAATTTTTTTATTGATTTCAAAATTTAGAATTATACATAATTTATTCAAGAAAAAGATCATAAAAACTATTGAACATAATTCAAATTGTTCACTAATAGTTAGGCATATGCATATGTTTTAAGATACTTCGAGTCATCTCAAGCAATGTCCTATTTCTTCTTTCAACCACTCCATTTTGTTGTGGTGAATATGGTGTCGTAGGTGTCTCTTTATTCCTTTTTCATCACAAAAGTTCTTAAAATCACAAGACATAAATTCTCCTCCTCTATCTGTGCGGAGACATCTAATCTTCTCCTCTATCTCCGCTTTGATTTTTGTCTTGAATTTCTGAAATTTCTCAAAGGCTTCGTTTTTCTCCTTCAAAAGAACCGACCACATGTATCTTGAATGATCATCAATTAGTACAAAAACATACTTGTTGTTTGCAGCCGTTGGAGATGTAATAGGACCACATAGGTCGGCGTGGATAAGCTCTAGAATTCTCGCAGCAAGATATTGAGTAGGTTTAGGAAAAACCTGTCTTGTTTGTTTTTCGAAGAGACATGAAGAACAAATTTATTTTTTTATGTTGAAATCTTGTAACCCAAAAACTAACTTTTTATCGATCATTGCCTTCATATTGTTGGTTCCAATATGTACAAGTCTTGCATGCCACTTGCTTGAATCGTCTAGTTTCATTGCATGCAAACAAGCTGCATCCTTTAGCTCCACCGTTACTTTGTAAAGCCTGTTTTTCGATCTCTTAACTTTTACTAGAAGCTTGTTATCTCAATCATGCAGTAGGAGATAATCTTCTTTCATGATTACTTCGCAGCCTGACACAGTTGCTTGTCCAAGACTTATTATGTTACTCTTTAGTTCAGGGATATAGTTAACATCGACGAGTAACTTCTTGTCGCCATCCTTGATTGTAAGCAAGATATATCCCTTTCCTTTTATATCAACTCTTGAGTCATCACCAAATCGTACTTTCCCTGTAACATCTCTATTTATCTTGGAGAAGTATTTAAGGTTACATGGCATATGATTACTCGCACCATTTTCTAGATACCATATGTTCTCTTCTTTTGCATGATATTCGAATTTTTCTGGTAAGATGGTGTTTTCCTTCAAGAAAACAATCTCATGCATTAGAAGATCGTCAGCCTCTTGGGTATCATCACCTTCGTTTTCTTGCACTTCTTGCAATTTCAGCAATCAGGACAAGTTGAGGCATAGTGACCAACTTTGTCACATCCGTAGCAAATTATTTTCGACCTGTCTCTTTGTTCGGATCTTCCTCGACCTCGTCCTCTTCCAGAGAGCCTTCCACGTCCTCTTCCTCTTCCTTGACCGAAATTCTCTTGTATAGAGGAAGATTCGGACCTTGCATACATCAATTTGGATTGATCCTCTTGATTAATTTCATAAATATTGATTCTTTCTTCGTAGGCTTTAAGTCTTTCTACAATATCTTTGAACGTCGTTTTCTTAAGATCCAACACTTGCTCAAGTGCAGCTATGATAGTTATGAACTTTCTGTTAGGTAAACTGTTAAAAAATTTCTTTACTACTTTTGCTTCATCTATGCTCTCCCCTAGAGCTGATGACTTCGCAACTATCTCTGATAGTCTTCCTGCAAAGTGATCAATATTCTCTGTTTCTTTCATCTGTAATTTGTCAAATTTAGAAGTCAGGGTTTGAAGTCTAGCTTCTTTGACCCTTTATGCGCCAACGTGCAATGATATAATTGCTTCCCATATTTCTTTTGACATCTTGTGATCACCAACTTGTATCACAAGTGTTTCGGGTATCGACTGGAAAAGGAGAGCCCTTGCTAGGTCATCCTTTTCTTTGTCTACCTGTCCGGGATCTATAGCTTCCCAGACTTTGTTGACGTTGGGTGCTGCCTTCATACGCATAGCCCAATATGTGTAAGTTGTGTCGTTAAGCATTGGGTATTGAAGACCGCTACTCTTGGCGCTTTGAGATGGGACGATCTCTCCCATGTTTTTCTTCAAAAACGATTTCTTCTGATTCAAAGGTTAGCTCTGATACCAATTATTGAATCAATATGTTCGAATATGCAATTGGATTTAAGAGAATAATAACGACTTTTATTAGATTAAGAAAATAACTCAAAACTTAATCTCTCTCTCTTAAAACTCTAATCTCACAAATCTCTCTTGTATCTATTCTCTACCATCGATGGCCTTTATATAGGCTTAGACAACTTCCTAAACTTATTAGGAAAACACTTCCTAACTATCTACCTATTAGGAAAATACTTCCTAATTATCTTTCTATTAGGAAAACACTTCCTAATCATCTTTTAGATAACTCCTAAAAGATAGGACCATATCTTATTCATATCTTAGAATAGATACCTAACTTATCTCTCAAGTTTCCTTATATTCTTTCAAGCTTATCTCAACAAACGTATCTACGTGGCTGATGAGTTAGCTCATTCAACGATGATTTAAACTCTGTTAACGAGATTGTTAAAATTAGCACAAATGTGTTAGTTTATGTAGGAATTGACGAATTTTAATAGATTATGTATGAATTCGCACATGTAACAAGTTTATGTTTAAATTAGGCTTCTGGTGATTGTTCGTGTATGAAATGACCAACTTCCCTTTATTGGGGAATACACAACTTTTTATCCAATTTTCGTGTACATCTGAAATATTATATTATACATGAACATCTGAAATATTTAGTTTTTGGTGTACAACATGATAATTATGATTCATGATATAACATAGGTGCTTTATAACATATGATACAAAAATGCTATAGTGTTAAACATGAAAAGTATATGACCTTGTGTATCAATGTAAATAACTAAATTGGGAGAAAAAGTACTCTTGAAAAAATAAAATAAATAAAATAAAGGATAATACATTCTTTTTTTGTTATATAGGATAATGTATACTTAGACGTAGTAGAAAGATTTTAGAAGGTAAAAGAGTAAAAGATTAATGATATACCATCAAATATATACATCATATTCTAATTTTTTTTTAAGTATTAAAATGTTTTATTTTAAAAGTCCCATAAATATAAAATTGGGTTTTAAGATCAAATTTGGATATACTAATTACTGTGTTTAATTTAAATTTAAAAGAGTTGGAAGTTAATATTTAGTTTCAGGGATTTAAAGTTTATATATTATATGTTATAGTTATTTTAAAATTAAGTAGTTTTGAAAATATCAAAAGTCAATAAGGTCTTTAACGTCAAAAAAGCATAGGAACAAAAAACAAAAACAAAAACATAAGGATAGGAAGAGATAGGGATACATAGTTTTAGTAACAGTTCGAGTAATAGCATATAGGGTTTAGGGTATGAAAAAATAGTATCTAAAATATAGCCGTAAAAGTAGAGGTCGGATAATGGTAGGTAAAATTCAGATAGAAGTTAGGTTGGATTGTAAAAATTGATACCCATAAATATCCAAAACTCGTAATATATAAGAAAAATATAGACAAGTTAACTAATACGAACATATTGTTACATTTTAAATTTTTTCAGAAACAAAGAAATATGTAGACTTATTTAGAAAAAAATATCTTTAATCTTATAATATATTTTAACATTTGAAGTATCAAAATGAGTAATTCAAATATTGGTATAATTGTTTTTATCATATTTTTATCTGATTCATCCCTATTTTTTTTTAATTCAAACGGATACTTATCAATATATATATATGTATTCGACCTTACATGAAAAATATAAATCGGGTATATGTTGAGTGAGGTTACTAACCCAAAATGTTCATACCATAGTTAGAGATGTGTATGTACGGACAAATGAACCAGTGAGTCAGTGAAGAGACTCCGTTGCTTTAAGAGCCATGCAACTACTAAACCCAACACTGTGACATTCCTTGTTCATGACATCACTGTAATATTATGTAGTCATATATCCCATTATAAAAACTCTACAACATTGCTTTTTTATTATTATTATTATTATTATTATTATTATTATTATTATTATTATTATTATTATTATTATTATTATTTTTATTATTATTATTATTATTATTATTATTAATACAATTATTATTATTATTATGGAGAATTGTATTGTATATACATAAAATAGTTTATATTTAAAAAACCAACTCCTAAGGCTATCTACACTCTCTCTTTTGATAATTTTTAAAAAATGCAATTTTCATCATTTTTCTTTTCTTTTCTCTCTCATTTCTCTCTCTCTCACTCGTTTTTTTCCACTCTTTTTATTACTATAATGATTGAATTTGTTATGAAGTAATTTCGATTAGAACATTTGCTTTTTTTTATTTAAAATGTAATAAGTTGTTTGACATAAACAAATTTATAGTCATATAATCTCATTTATTAAGTTATGGTGGTTGTTGTGATATGTCAAATCTATTCACATGTATGAGATTGTGTTTTTAATGTAAAAATACTAATTAAATATATTATTTGTATTTATATGTCAAATTTCAACTAGATTTAGATATTCATTTATTATCTCTATATAAATTACATGTATATACTATTTATATTACGTACTACTAATTTTTTTTAATTTAACTTATTTCGGTTTAGTAGTAAATATATTATTTTTATAATGATTTTAGAATGAAGAAAATCGAAGTGATAGAAGCTAACCTTGTGCAACTGATTTCGGATATATGTGTTGTGTTCTTAATCCAATTATAATATATCCTATAAAAATATAAAATAATGATAGGAACATATTATTAGTTTTACGTATAATTATTGCCTACGATATGTTTTGTTTATATATATTTATATTAATATTTTAATAGTTAGATAATATTAAAATTTAATTAATAACGTTTCTCTACATATATAAACAGACGAAATACATACTAAAAATTGAAAATATAAATCATATTAAATTAAACAAAATAACAACATAAAATTAAAAAGAGCCAAAGTTTATTGAAATATTAAATTAGAAAAAAGGAAGTTGAAACAATATATTTTTAACTTAAAAATAAATTTTTAACCTAATAATCTAATACCACACTCCCTGTAGTTGATATCAAACTGAGGAGTGTGTTTAAGTTCCAAATCCGCATATTCGTTCTCGCTTCTTAAGTGTTCTAATTCTTCTTCCAAATTGAAATTAGGTGTGTTTTTCACCTTTTCCAATATGGAGATCATCGAATCAATTAGAACAGACCTAATCTCTGTTCGATGAAACTCTTCTAGACACTCTATCTGGACTTTCATGTTTTTCATAACTGTTTTGTACTTTCTCACGGTTGGTAGCCGTGAGATATCAGCAGGGTCTTGTGGTATGTCTTCGCTATGGTGAAGTTTCATTTGTTTGTGTGAGGGAGATGAAGAAGAAGTTTTTTTTTTGTAGCCTTTAGATTAATTTATTAGGAGTATCTACCTATGCTATATATAATGATTAAAATTAAAATCGTTTCAACTTATCTATAAATTGTCTTGCCTATATTTAATACGCAATAATCAATTTTTACATTTAATAAATGTGGTAATATATCTCATCACCTTCTATAAGATTCAATGTATTTAATTTAACATATTTAAATGTATTTGTTATGTTTGACGTTTCGATGTATCTGATTTGTGGTTAAATGTATATTCAATTTTCAATGCAAAATCGAATGTAATTTTTGATGACTTTTTCAATTCTCTTTAACAATTATATATTTTAATAAATATGCAAATAATAATTATGTATTTAAATATATTTTAGATTTTATATATAGATTTTTGTTACATAAAATTCTGTACTAAAATATTTTTATTAATACATAAAATTTGAATAACCATTAAATTTGTATATTATAGATACATTAGATTTGGTGAACTTTAAAATATGGGCCGAGTTTTAAATTTAAGTATTAAATTATAGGTCGGGTTTATTGTTTTCAAATATAATTTAAATATTTAAAAATTTTGGGCTTTTGAAAATTAAATGAAAAACAAATCAATTCATGTAATATTTCTTAATGGGCTAACAAATTCATAGTTATGAAATCCCACTATTTTTATTATCGAATATTAATATTGTTGTTTAACTAAGTATATAAAACAATGAGCCCAACAAAGTAATAGTTAATTTTATTATCGAATATTAATATTGTTGTTTAATTAAGTTTTCAAAAAACTTATTTTTTACAAAAAAATATAACAACTACATTTTTCTACAATTCTATTTAAATATAAGTAAAGTTTACTAATTTAAATTATATATTATATTAAAATAAATATATAATATTTATATTTAAACATCTATCCATAAGTTTAAGTAAATTTATATTAGTATAGTTGCATATATAAAATAAATAATTGTACTTATATTGGTTTTAATACTTAGCAAAATATTCCTATTTGAGTTAATTATTATATATTTGCCTTTAGATACAAACTAATTTAATTTTCCAGATATTCAAAATAAATGTCATCCCTATTAATTTTTAACTTTTAAACTTACAATTGCGTATGCGGATTTGTTTATCTCGATTTAATTTCAGATCTACAAAAAAATTAAAAACAATAATTAGCTTTCAAACCCAGATCTGGATAAACAATACCAATATTTTTTAAAAAAAAACTTACTAGATTTGGTTATTGTTTTCAGATATTTTTATCACATCCGAAAATTGTATGGAAACTTTGTTAATTTGTTGTTGATCTCAATATAGTATCCACGAATACCACATGCAACAACAAATGAATTTCAATAAGAAAAATATTAAACCGGAATTTTATTTTGAAGGATCTAGCATTTAAATAACCAAATATAACAGATCTTACATGTTCTTGCTTAGTTCACTTCGAGTTTGCATTCTTCAAATCGGTAGATCGACCTCCGATTAACCACCAAACATCATGTAAAACAGAAAAAATACTAATTACTGCTAGATCTATACAATAACAAAAACGGTTTTTAAAAAGTAAATCGACGAGTTTTTACCTTATTTTCTTAGAATCGTTGAAAGAGTGAGAATCGCAAGTCAATGTTAAGGTTTTTCTGCTCAAATAAAAGTAAAAAATAAAGAAATCGAATGAGATGTGGAACTCTTCGAAAAAATAAAGAAGAGAATGATGATTTTTTTTTCCGAAGAAATTTTTAGGTCGGCTAAGTGATAGGAATGGAAAGATCTAGGTCAAATTTGTAATTCGATTGGACCGAAATTGGGCTTCGTAAAACTAATTTTAAATTTTTAAAGTTTTTGGGCTTTTAACAATCTATGTCCAACTTCATTTAAACTGTGTAATTAATTTATATTTATTTATTTATTTTTGATCTAACTTAAGTTATAATTAACATCAAAAATATAATACAAGAAAATTATATTAAAATTACGTATATACATATCTATAAATACAATTTTATTAAAAAGAATACAAAAAAGATTTTTATTCGATAAAATGATTTACAAACATAAATTATACAATTCGATATATTCTTCATAATTCAACAAAATATATTACAAATTTTAAAATTTGTACTATTGAAATCTATTTTTTCATATCCAAAATAAAAATTAAAACTTCTTATTCATTAAAAATGTAAATAACAACAACCAAATTATTAAATAAATATATTATGACTAAATATATTAAATTATACATTATCAAACAATATATACATTTATATAAAATATTGTATTATAAACATATAAATCATTTTTAAAAATTAATTAACCTCGCGCACAGCGCAGGTTAGAATCTAGTTAGTATCTAAAATATATCCGTAAAAGTACAGGTCGGATAATGGTAGGTAAAATTCAGATAGAAGTTAGCTTGGATTGTAAAAATTGATACCCATCAATATCCAAAACTCGTAATATATAAGAAAAATATGGACAAGTTAACTAATACGAACAAATTATTACATTCTAAATTTTTTCAGAAACAAAGAAATATGTAGACTTATTTAGAAAAAAATATATTTAATCTTATAATATATTTTAACATCCGAAGTATAAAATTGAGTAGTTCAAATACCGGTATAATTGTTCTTATCATATTTTTATCTGATTCATACCTAATTTTTCTTAATTCAAACGAATAATTATCAATATATGTATTCGACCTTACATGAAAAATATAAATCAGGTATATGTTGAGTGAGGTTACTAATCCAAAATGCTCATACCATAGTTAGAGATGTGTATGTACGGACAGATGAACCAGTGAGTCAGTGAAGAGACTCCGTTGCTTTAAGAGCCAAGCAACTACTCAACCCAACACTGTGACATTCCTTGTTAGGAATATAACAGATTTTTTAAATGAGTTTCTTAGGAATAAATGCCAAAAAATAATTAAAAATATCAAAAACTTGCTAGAATAGTGTCTTATTAAGGGAATTTAAGAAATCCTTTAAAAACCCACATGGCTAATTCTTATTGGTTGGGAGAACTTTTTTTTTCCTCGCCTCTCTCTCATAACTAATTTTTATTGGCTGGGAGGGAATTTTTTTTTTGTTTTAAGAACTAAAGGGTCTTTCACCAATGGAAGACATTTAGTTTTTAAAATTTTTTAAGGTTCTTAAACCTAAAT
>OVBE01011433.1:0-14169 GCA_900406425.1 Iberis pinnata
TGTGTGGTATTTTTGGAATTTGAACTTCTTTTGATGGTGTTTCAAGGAATTTCTCATATAACAATAACATTTATATTTATATTTTAATTTTATTTTGTGATAAAAATATAATTAAACCAATAAAAAGGTATACATGATGTAAAAACAATTTAGAATCGTTTCAAAAAATATTTAAACTATAAGTGATTCCAGTTTTTTTTTTTTTTTTTTACTTTTTTAATATTTTTAATAATTTATTGTTAAAAAACGGTTAAAAACCATTCATAAAATTGTCTTGTAACATCTCCGAACTTTACTAAGTATGGTGGCTCGAACCATAACAAGTGAAATCGAGTTAAAATAAGCTTACATCGAATGGAACAACTGAAGAAGGTGTGGACTAAAACCCAAGAGGTTAGAATATTAAGTTAAAATCTTCAACTGCAATTTTTATAATTGAATTTATTTATTTAATTATAAATAGTCCAACGATTCCTCAAGTATACCCAATGTATATTGATGGAAATCTAAAGGATCCGGTCCGTATGGAGCCAAGATCCGCATATTCACCCGATCATGTGTGGGCAACATGATCAAAGATGCCAAGGGGAAGATCCAAGGATCGATTCAAAGGAGAATCCAATTCAAGATCAGATCAAGGCTGGATCACGAACAAGTAAGAAGAATCCGATTTTGTGACTTAGTCAAGAACATGGAATGTTTAGATGGCTAAGGGAAAGACTGGGGGATTAAGGCAATGTAAGGAGATTAGCTCAAGGACTCGAATCCAGCTCCGGGAAGCTAAAGGATTGAGCTAAGGTAGTTGGAACGTAGCTTAGATCAGCTCAAGTCAGTTTTGGTCAGCTGAACCAGCTAAGTGAACTAAACACTAGCTGGGCAGTTGGGTCGAGCTGGGCGATTGGACGGTTAAGGAAAACTCGCACCAGTTCGGGAAAAGTTATGTCTATTCGTAAGGGCACGAATTGGCACGACGGTTTTGAGCGGTTATGGGCAAAACTTTATAAATATAGTGTCTGGGTTCATTTCTCCACACACAGAAACACACCAAAAATCTCTAAAACTCGACTGCAACATTTGGTGCAGATTAAGAACAAGAGTTATGCGTGATCATAACTTGGGATGGGCATATTGTGAGTCTTGTCAGTCCGAGTGGGGAAGATGGCGGGTTCGGTGCAGAATTCACTGCATAAGACTAAGGTGAGTATAAATGGATCGTGGCTTCAGTTAAGGTTCCTTCTCTAAACCATTCTAACGGTTCTCTCACTTCAAACGACTTTGTCTGTAAGTGATGGTCCATGCGAGTGCATGGTCATGCATTATATTCTGCATAAGCCCACATTACATTGAAAATGAATTGAATAAATAGAGATGTAAATAACTGGATAGTCTGTTGGGTCTAACTCAAGGTGAGGCGGATAGGACAAATGGTCTAGGGAATGAGTGATTCCGCCAAAAATTACCCAATCCGGTCAATACCCTTGGTTTGGATAAATAGACTGTTTGGACATTTGAAAAGTATAAGGGATAAACTGAATTGAACTACAACTTAACTTAAATGATTAAGGTAATCAAAATTTCATCACTAAGTAATAATTCGATTACTTATGCCTCTTTCTATTTCATGGACAAAAGAGATTTAGGTTTGGCGCGAGACTGAAGGCTGGATGGAAGAGTGGTGAACAGAGTTCGAATAGTTGTCATGATTGATACATTGTTAAACTTGTAATAGTCTATAGCAATCTGAACAAGTTGTATTGAATCTTGTTTATATTAATAAAGATCACTATTTGCTTTTATTGCATCATATAGACTCTAAATTACCTAAGGCTTAATAAAATAACATAACCTCACATGATAATGACATAAAACGGCTAAGGAATTAAAACGATCTAAATGGCGTGGAACAACCATTTGCGGACTTAATGTCTGGGATGGGGTGTTTCGCCTGCCCTTAGCATCTTAATAATATATGGAGTCCATAAATCATTAATTTACAAATATAATATTTAAGGGGTTGGGTTCTAATTAGTGAAATGTTGTGAATCATCTTTTACAACATAAAAATGGTTAAAAATCATTCATAAAGTTGCCTTGTAACATCTCCTTGGTGGATTGAACCATAACAAGAGAAATTGAGATAAAAGAAGCTTATGGTCGAATAAAACAATTAAAGAAGGTGTGGACTAAAAACCAAGAGGTTAGAATATTAAATTAAAATCTTAAGGATTTTTACAATTGAATTTATTTATTTAATTATAAATAGTCCAACGACTCCTCAAGCATACCCAATGTATATTGGTGGAAGTCTGAAGGATCCGGTCCGTATGGAGCCAAGATCCGCATATTCACCCGATCATGTGGGGGCAACATGATCAAAGATGCCAAGGGAAGGATCCAAGGATCGATTCAAGGGAGAATCAAATCCAAGATCATATCAAGGCTGGATCACGGTCAAGTAAGAAGAATCCGATTTTGTGACTTAGTTAAGAACATGGGATGTTCAGATGGCTAAGGGAAAGACTGAGGGATTAAGGCAATGTTCAGAGATTAGCTCAAGGGCTCGAATCCAGCTCCGAGAAGCTAAAGGATTGAGCTAAGGTAGTTGGAACGTAGCTTAGATTAGCTCAAGTCAGTTTTGGTCAGTTGAGCCAGCTAAGTGAACTAAACACTAGCTGGGCAGTTGGGTCGAGCTGGGCGATTGGACGGTTAAGGAAAAATCGCACCAGTTCGAGAAAAGTTGTGTCCATTCATAAGGGCACGAATTGGCACGACGGTTTTGAGCGGTTATTGGCAAAACTTTATAAATACAGTGTTTGGGCTCATTATCGCGCACACGGAAACACACCAAAATCTCTAATACTTGATTGAAGCATTTGGTGCAAATTAAGAACAAGAGTTAGGCATGATCAGAATTTGGGATGGGCATATTGTGAGTCTTGTCAGTCCGAGTGAGGAAGATGTAGGTTCGGTGCAGAATTTACCGCATAAGACTAAGGTGAGTATAAATGGATGGTGGCTTCGGTTAAGGCTCCTTCTCTAAACCATTCGGACAGTTCTCTCACTTCAAACGACTTAGTCTGTAAGTGATGGTCCATGCGAGTGCATGGTCATGCATCATATTCTGCATAAACCCACATTACATTGAAACCGAATTGAATAAATGGAGATGCAAATAATTGGATAGTCCGTTGGGTCGAACTCAAGGTGAGGCATTTATAATAAACGAGTGATTCCGCCAGAACTTACCCAGTCCGGTCAATATCCTTGGTTTGGATCAATAGTCTGTTTGGACATCCGAAAAGTATAAGAGATAAATTGAATTGAACTACAACTTAACTTAAATGATTAAGGCAATAAAAAAAAAAATTTCCTCACTAAGTAATAATTCGATTACTTATGCCTCTTTCTATTTCATGGACTAAAGGGATTTAGGCTTGGCGCGAGACTAAAGGCTGGATGGAAGAGTGGTGAACACAGTTAAAATAGTTGTTAGGATTGATACACTGTTAAACTTGTAATAGTCTATAGCAAACTGAACAAGTTGTATTGAACCTTGTTTATATTTATAAAGATCACTATTTGCTTCTATTGCATCATATAGACTTTAAATTACCTAAGGCTTAATAAAATAACATAACCTCACATGTTAATGACATAAAAACGGCTAACGCATTAAAACGATCTAAATGGCTTGAATCACTTAGTGATTCAAGCGTGGAACAACCGTTTGCGGTCTTAATGTATGGGATGGGGTGTTTCATGCATGCCCTTAGCATCTTAATGATGTATGGAGTCCATAAATAATTAATTTACAAATATAATATTTAAGGGGGTGGGTCCTAATTAGTGAAATGTTGTGAATCAATTTTTACAACACTCCCTTCATTTTCTTTGCTAAAATCTAGCTTTTAGTTCAATATATTTTGTTACCAAATGATAAACAAGATTTTTCAGATTTCTATCTATGCAAATATCTTAAGTCTACGCATGTCATTATTAGTACTTAAGAATCAATCCAAATCAAAGATTCAATTAACATACTAGTCCTATTAGAATAATATTTAGTCTAAGCAATTAAGATAGATCTAGTTGGTAACATTCAAACATGCAAAAGTAAACAAAAATAAACAAATGTCAACAGGATCAATAAAAGTCAACTAAAAATTGAATTCAATAATAAAAGGCTAAGCAAATGGTGTATGTTATTGATTCGGGTGATCAAATGATATCCTATGATGTTCAATGCTAACAATTTATGCTAATCCTTGGTCTAAGATTCTCATAGATAGACTAATCCACTTTTGTGGCACTTATCTTTTTCTTAATCATGCAATTAAGAAAAATTCTTAGATAATTACATAATTATGAAACATTAAGATATAATATATGCTAAACCTCTAAACTAATTAACACAATCTCTTGGCTAGGTCTCATTTAGCATACATCGATTGGTTCAAGAATTTCACCGAACACCTTTCAGGCACAATTTTTCCTATGATCTAGACTTGAGTGATCAAATCAATTCTAGCATTAAGAACATCTACTGCATGAAGATTTAAGAAAACTAAATCCTAAACAACATATTACATCACCTAATCACCATAATCTACCCAACCATTTGCTTATTGTGGGACTACTCACTAATCATTGAGAAAACACAAAATCTTATGATAAAAATGTGTTGAATCATGATTAGCAGAAGATTTTGATAAGATAAAAGCATTCAAAACAAGAAATCAAACTAAAATGAGCAAAGAATTCAAAGTGATTACAAAAGTTTTCAAGAGAAAATGAAGAGATAAGATAGAAATTAGGTTTTAAAACTCAAATAGTTCTCTTAAAAATCTTGGGTTAACCTAAAACGAGTTGGGTAACATACTAAAACAAATGGGTAAAAAGGTTTGGTCAGCATTTGATTTTTGACTTTTTCAGTCCGATATCGGCCAAAACGGTCGGTACTCATTCCTCATGCATCATATCGGTCTAAACCAACTGATACACATTGGTTGATACAGTCATATCAGTCCATATATCAGTCCATTTGTATCAGTCAGTTTTCCTCGAGGCTTTTTCTTCATATTTTGCATCGGTCACTTCAGCCGATACACATTGACCAATATGCTTTATTCATGAGTTGTATCGGTCAAAACAACTGATACAATTGGCCGATACATCCTTAATGCTCTTTCTTGCTCATTTTTGATTTTTTCTCATCGGTTTTGACTTCAATTCAACTATGCACTCCTTAACACCTGAAATATGCAATAATGTGCAAAATGCAACCTATCTAGACCTAAATGCAAGCTAAACAATCTAAAATGGATTCAAAATCAATGTTAAAAAGCATCAAAAAGCTAATATATCAACTTCCCCAAATTTATCATATACTTGTCCTCAAGCAAAAGTATATGTAAGTAAGAAAGAGAGGTTTGAATGTGGAATCCTCAGAACCAAAAGATCAGGTTAAAATCTAATTAACTAACATCTCAAACATAATAAACTACCATTCTCAAACTAGCATCACTACTTATCTCATCATTCAAGTATTCTCACTATCCATTCTATTACCAAGAGTAAGCTATCCACTTGACTAGTCTAAGCTATCTTCCTACATTTAATTAAATGGGTGGAGTATGCTCAAATAGTGTTCTTAAGTATCTCAATTGGTTAGGTGGAACGGGGACTCCAATGCACAAGAGGAGGTTTACACACAATATATGGCTCATCACTCAAATGGAGTGATTGGAGAAACAAAATCAAAATGAGACAAAGGGCAATGAGGCATACAACATTCAACTTCCATTTCTAAAAACCATAAAAGACCTTGTCTTGTTCCTATTTTTCTCCCAAACATTGCAAACCAACTTTGTTTCCAAAGATTCCCAAACTAAATCACCATCCTTTTTATCTCTTTATGCGCATTTTTTCACCACTAATTTCATTCACTTAAGGATTTTTCGCTTTACACAACTTTGTTTCAGTTAAACACTTATGCTATTATCTTTGTTTTGCATTAATCACTAGTCTTTCTTTTCTTCATTTTTTCACTAGAGATTTATCTTCTTTATCCTTATGATTACTCTTTTTCCTTTCCAAGATTAGATGAAGGCTATCTCTTTCTTTCAAACTCATCATTCTATCCCATTTTCCCAACCATTTTCTTTTGAACAAATGTCATCAAACTACTTCTTCCCTTCTAATAGAACAAGTACAAGAACTACCCTTATGATAAAAGTCTCAAATCATCGAAGCATTACCCAACCTTAAAATATGCAAAGTACATTTCCTAAATGCTATATGGATCATCAATCTAGCCAAATGGAAGTTGTCAATTGTCGCCCCTTATACTCTTGAGTTTTTTCCAAAACAATCACTAAGGAAAAGGAAACTCACAAGTGTTTCGGTTATTGAGTTCAAAGGTGGAGAGATGAATCATTCTAAAAATAAGAATGACCGGTTTAGCCACAAGTGTTTCGGTTTTGGGTGACTAAACCGTTATGAATATGACTAAGCCTTGAAAACACATTAAGACATTCATTGAGCATACTAATTGTTTATTCAAATTTAAGTCCAAATACTTATGAAGATAACCTAGAGCTAGCAAGCTTCAACACTAAACCAATGGATTTTCAAACTTCAAGATTCAACACATGAACTTCAAGACTTTTCAAGACTACTAGAATGCTCAATCCAATCCATCACACTTGAGATGCTAATTCAAAAGGCTAGAGCTTAAGCTTTACAAGTCAATATCATCATTGGTTTCCTATGCAAATGCAGTCTAATGCAAACTTCTAAATAAAACTAAATGCAAATGCCTTTTGTTTATTTTTGATTTTTTTTTTTTTGGATTTTTATGAAAACTTAACTATTAACAATGCACATGCATGATAAGATCAAAATCAAAACTAAGTTGGCTTTGTTCCCTCCCTAAAAATTAATTCACACAGTCCTTGTGTGACAATAAGTCCGGAATGGGGACAAAAAAAAATAATAATAAGAAAGACAATGAAATGATGAATATGTACAACGATGTGAAGGTGGTACCTCAATAAAAGTAGATGTCGGGATGTCATTTGAACCACTTGAGCATTTTGAAGATGTCTTATCTTGTATATCCACCACCTTTGAAACAATTTCAACCTGATTCTTTTCAACACTAAATCAAACCCAATAGTCAAAATACCCAAAACCAAACACTAAAAGATAAAAAGAAACGTGAATTAAAGGATATATACAAAGGATAACATGGGATATCCTCCCAAATGAGCTTGTTTTAAGTCTCTAAGCTTGAATTTTCTTTTTGAATCAAACTTAAGAGGGATCCGGAGGGATTGTAGGACCTCCTTTGTCAACTAACTTCCATGTCAATCCAACTAGAGCTTTGTATTCCTTCTCTTCAACATTGAAGCTAGTCTTACCATTGCTAGCTTCTTCTAGACACTCAATAGAAAGAGCATCTCCTGTTCTTACCTAATAGCCTTGTACTTCAGTGTTGGATTTCTTCCTTGTTTTCTTTCTGTTATAACTATACGTATGGTTTTTCCCAAGATGAAGATCAATCATTCCTTTCTTGACATCGATCTTAGCTCCAGTTGTGACTAAAAAAGGCCTTCCTAGAATGAGAGGATCTTTTGGTTTTTATTTCATTTCAATGACAACAAAATCTCTGAGCACCTTTGCATCCCCTATCTTCACTGGAACGTCTTCTAGTACTCCAACCGGAGCTTTAGTGGACCTATCCGCAAACACCAAGGAAATATCACAAGGTTTAAAGGATGTATGGCCAAGCTTGTTCACAACCAATAGCGGCATAAGGCGCACACTTGCTACAAGGTCACATAGACTCTTCTCAAATTTAAGAGGTCCCAAAATACAAGGGATAGTGAAAATTCCCGGATCTTTAAGATATTTAGGGGTGGCTTCCTTTGGGTTTTCATTCTTTGCATCAAGATCATGTGTAAGATTCACTATACGTTATAGACCATTGAGTTTTCCTTTGATTATGTCCTTCAAAGTTTTGCTATTTTGAGGGTTTGCCAAAAATGCTTCAATGTTTGGCATTTCTTTCCATCTCCTTCATTTGCTCTTCGAATTGAGCTCTATACTTCTCAATCAATTCCTTCTTGAACCTTCATGGAAATGGTAGTTTAGGCTCATAAGGTGGAGGTTCGAAAACCGGTGCTTTGAATGTAGAATCATTCTCCTCATTGGCTACTTTTTCTTCCTTTTGAGCATCCTCAACCATTTCTTTTGTCTCTAAAATTTTCTCTTTAGAGTTCATCTCATTCTCAAAGGGAATAACTACCCCCTTAACTTGTTTCTCATTGTCCTCACTGAGAATACTTGGAGGCAACTCTTGAGTACTCCTTAAAGAGATAGCATTCACATACTCTTTGTGATTTGATTCGAAACTGCTTGGAAGTTGGCCCATTGGTTTCTTTGAGGAGTAAGCGAGTTGAACTACTTGATTGTCGATGAATTTTAGATGAGAGTACACACCGTCAAACTTTGTATTCTTTTCATTGTAAATACCATCAACCTTGGCTTGTATTTCTTTCTTCAGTATACTAAGCGTAATAGCATGTGCTTGTCTTGTCCTTCCAAGAGTTGCTTCAACAATTGGTATGTTTGATCGTCTTTAGAACTAGAAAAGAGGTGGTGCCTTGATCTTGTTGAGGTATGTTGGAGAAGAATTTTTGTCGGGGTTGAAATCCACCTTGGTTGCCAACATAATTGATCGCCTCTTGAGACACATCTTGTGGTTAAACCCTTTCTTCAAGATCACCAACATAATTGCAACTCCTTGTTGAGAAAGTATAAACTTATCCAATTTATCTTCAAGTGAATTTATACCCTTATTGTAACCATCATCTCTACCACTATCATGAACTGTTCGATCATAGTTTTCACCATACTTACCCTCACTTTGAACAAAATTCTCAACAAGTTTCATGACATCCGCTTCGGTTTTGCTAAAAAAGTTGTCATGGCTAGCGGTATCCAACATCAAGCGATACTTGGAAATAAGAACCCAATAGAGTACTAAGGAGTATCTCCTTGGAGAAACCATGATGTGGACATTGAAGGGTGTAGCTCATGAATCTTTCCCAAGCTTCACCAAATGATTCATTTTCTTTTTGCATAAAACTTGAGATCTCATACCTAAGTATTGTGGTTCTTGTTGTAGAGAAGAACTTAGAGAGAAATGCTTTCTTGCAAGCTTTCCAAGTTTATATGGAGGAAGTTTATATGGAGGCCCTTGGTAGATGTTTCTCCCATGTGCGAGCTCTATCTCCCAAAGAGAATGGGAACAATCTTAACTTGAAAGCATCTTTGGTGACTCCATTGATTTTCACAGTGCTACACACCATGTCAAATTTGTCTAGGTGGTCCATGGGGTCCTCCATTAGCAGACCATGGAAATTTTTACTTTGGACCGTGTTGATGAGACTAGGCTTGATCTAAAAGTTGGTGGTACCGGCAGGTGGTGCTCTAATTCCAGCTCTATGGCCATGGACATTGGGCTCGTTATTGGTTCCAATAGTCTTTGTTTGTTGCTCCATCTACAAATACAAACACCTGAAAATGCACAAGCGAAGCCAGTAGAGAAATTAGTATTGAAACGTAAAAGTGCGTAGTCCCAAAAAAATTTAAAGTCCTAATGGTTAATCGAAATCCTGAAATGGCAACGACACCAATTTGATAAACAAGATTTTGCAGATTCCTATATATGCAAATATCTTAAGTCTACTCATGTCATTATAGTACTTAAGAATCAATCCAATCAGAAATGAAATTAACACACTAGTCCTATTAGAATCATATATAGTGTAAGCAGTTAAGATAGATTGGTTAGTAAACAAAAATAAACAAAAGTCAACATGATCAATAAAAGTCAAATAAAACTTAATTCAATGATAAAAGGCTAAGTTGCTTATTATGGGACTACTCACTAATCATTGAGAAAACACAAAATCTTATGATAGAAATATGTTGAATCATGATTAGAAGAAGATTTTGATGAGATAAAAGCAATTAAAACAAGAATTCAAACTAAAATGAGCAAAGAATTCAAAGTGATTACAAATGTTTTCAAGAGAAAATGAATAGATAAGATAGAAATTAGGTTTTAAAACCTCAAATAGTTCTCCTAAAAATTTTGGGTTAACCCAAAACAAGTTGGTTAACCCAAAAGTTGGTTAACCCACTAAAACAAATGGATAAAAGGTTTGGTCAACATTTGATTTTTGACTTTTTCAATTTGATATCGGCCGATACAACTGGCTAATACTCATTCATCATGCATCGTATCGGTAAACCAACTGATACACCTTGTTCGATACAGTCATATCGGTCCATGTGTATCGGTCAGTTTTTCTTGGAGCTTTGTCTTCAGATTTTGCATCGGTCTCTTCAGCCGATACACATTGACCGATATGCTTTCTCCAAGAGTTGTATTGGTAAAAAAACCAATACAACTGGCCGATACGTCCTCCTAATGCTCTTTCTTTCTCCTTTTTTATTCTTTCTCATCAATTTTGACTCCAATTCAGCTATGCATTCTTTAAAAACCTGAAATATACAATAATGTGCAAAATGTAACCTATCTAGCCCTAAATGCAAGCTAAACAACCTAAATGGATTCAATAATCAATGTTAAAAAGCATCAAAAAGCTAATATATCACCAAATAAAATGTTATGGATGTTTGCAACTGTGGATATGTATTTTAAAATTTATAACATATTTAAATTAGATAGATGTAATAAATTATACTTTAGGAAAATTTTTGTTAGAAAAATAAAATTAAAATTAAAAATAAAATAAAGGCTTATTGGAAAGCATATTAGAAATTTGAAACAAACAAAGAATAATAAAACAATGCAGTTTTATGTCAAATCCATTGTTTTTGAAACCCGACCGGATCAGAGTACGGATCGAGTTAAACCATGAATATGAAGAGTGTCGAGGTTGGGGCAATAAGAAATCCCAAAACTAATTAACCGATTTAACACTCGGATTAGACAGGTAAAAACCTAGGAATCAGCAACCCAATTGAACTACTACAAAAATAGTATTTTATATCATTTATTTTTTATATTTGCATTAGTTTTAAATGATTATTACATCGTCTAAATAAATGACTTAATAAGTGGCGATACAAATATTTTACATCATTAAAAAATTGATGTTATCATTGCATAAATTAGATAATTGATGTTAATATGTATCAATTATAAAAAGATGATGTCATATTTTGTATCAATTTACGAAATTGATGTTATTATATGTGTTATTTATAATAATTGATTTTAATATTTGTATTATTTTAGAAAAATAATTCTAAAATTTCTATCAATTTTGATAAATGATTTTAAAATAGTCTCATTTCCAATAAATAAGCTCATGCTACTATTTATAACAATTGTAATTAAATTATTTAATTAATTAGAGAATTATTTCATAATTTTATTAAATAGTTATTGAATCTATACTATTAATTTCGAAGACAAATTAGAAAGTAGCCTTTGTTTTACGTAGTATATTACGAAATTTTCCATTGCAAGTTAATATTTTAAGGAACAAACAAAAAAATCGATTTAAGGGCAAATTGGTCAAAAAATTCAAGGGCGCGCGGATCTAAGGGCCGGGTCGGGTATGACCCGAAATTTATTAGGAGGTCGAGAGTTCGATCCAAAAATTTTTCATTTTATGATTTTTCTGATCGATATGTTTATATATTTATATTTGTTGGTGTTCAAAATAATAATAACATGAATCAGCTTAGATGGTAAAGACCTTCTATTTTGGTCTTGAGGTCTTGCGTTCTATTCACCTGTCTACATTTTTAAAAAAATATTTCATATTTTATTGATTTTAATATTAAAAAATTAACTACATAACATACATAAGATTTTATTTAATAATTTTTTATAATATTATAAAGTTCTATCCAAACAAATGTATCATTTTAAATTTTTTATAATTAATGGATTTTATTCTAAAAGAATTAAACAAAATTTTAATAGTATAGATATTAAAAATAGATCCCACATCGAAAATTAGAGGAAGTCTCATTCCTTTCGAGCTCCTAAATATATGTGTTTTATGCTTAATTCCAACATCACACCAAATTTGGTGCAGTAAGTGCAAGAAATCGATTTAATCGAGATATACGCACAAAAATATTTAGTTAAATTCGATTTTCAATTATATCGAATTTATAATTGAATGTAATAAATATTTTTTTGGTTGAATAGTTTAAGTTCTTGATTTAATTAGTATCTAAAGAAGAAAAATTATTTGGTTTAGTTTGGTTTTAATGAAACTGAATTAAATACCGAAAGTGATAAACATTATTTTGGTTTCATAAAAGTGACCAAATATTTTAGTTTTTATTATTTAAAATTATTCAAAATGTGCGTATTCTTATATCGGGTATGATTTTTTGTGTGGTTATGACTCGATATAATATTTTTAACTAAATTTTTTAATGAAAAATTAGATATTTTATTACGTATATATATCATTTAAAAGTTATCTAAATTTAGATAATTATGTCCAGAAAGATGAGAATTACCACAACGAATTAATAATATATTTATTGGTATGATTTACTGACACCACTATAAATGGAATATAATATTAGTGGTATATTATTATTAATAAGCTACAAATAAGTATTATTTTTAAACTAGAAAAATTAAAAGATTAATCTTAAACTTTGTTTCATAAATCATAACAAACTTAATTGTTAGTTCGAATTTTATATTTAAATGTTATAAATTAATTTGTTGCCTATATAATCGATAAGTTGATTTTTTAAATTTAAGATTTTTTAGTCATATATTTAGGAAATTAATTATAGTTCTCAAACTGTAATTTAAAGTTTAAAGATTATAAAAGATAATGAAAAATTATCCTTTTAAGGTATCAACAAAATATTTATTAAATTTTATCTATAATTTTTTCCATATATTGTAAAAAACTTAATTGTGTTTCTAGAATTTTCTATTACAAGTTTACAAATTAATTAGTTACCTAAATAATCTACTGTTTTTAAAAAACGAAAAAACTGATTTATTATATATTTATTGGTATGATTTATTGACACCACTATAAATGGAATATAATATTAGTGGTATATTATTATTAATAAGCTACAAATAAGTATTATTTTTTACTTAGAAAAATTAATAGATTAAACAATAAACTTTGTTTCATAAATTATAACAAACTTAATTGTTAGTTAGAATTTTATTTTTGAATTGGGATAATTATGTCCAGAAAGATGAGTATTACCGCAACTGATTAATAATATATTTATTGGTAAGATTTACTGACATCACTATAAATGAAATATAATATTAGTGGTATATTATTATTATTAAGCTACAAATAAGTATTATTTTTTTACCTAGAAAAATTAATAGATTAAACTTTTAACTTTGTTCCATAAATCATAACAAAATTAATTATTAGTTAGAATTTTATTTTTGAATTTTATAAATTCAATTTGTTTCCTATATAATCGATAAGTTGATTTTTTAAAATTCAAGATTTTTTAGTCATATATTTAGGAAATTAATTATAATTCTCAAATTGTAATTTAAAGTTTAAAGATTATAAAACATAATTAAAATTATGTTTATTCCAAAAAGACCACACATTCCCAAAAGTTCCAAAAATACCACAAAAATGTTTTTGTTCCAAAAATACCACAAAATTGAAATTACTTTTAAACTTCAAATTTAAATCCAAAAACCCCAAAACCAAACCCTATCTCCTTCAAAACCAAACCCTAAACTCTACTTAGTGAACCCAAACCCAAATTTTAAATTCTAAACTCTTAAAATTCACTTTTTATGTTTGTGGTATTTTTGGAACATTTGAGAGTGTATAGTATTTTTGGAACTTTTGGGAGTGTATGGTAGTTTTGGAATTCGAACTTCTTTTGATGGTGTTTCAAGGAATTTCTCTTAAATTAACTTTAATCTATAATTTTGTCCATATATTTTAAAAAAACTAATTGTGTTTCTAGAATTTTCTATTACAAGTTTCTAAATTAATTAGTTACCTAAATAATCTATTGTTTTTAAAAAACGAAAAAACTAGGATCCCACATCGAAAATTAGAGGAAGTCTCATTTCTTTTGAGCTTATATATA
>OVBE01011434.1:0-14168 GCA_900406425.1 Iberis pinnata
GTGGTTAAGATAAATTGGATCTTAATGTTCTTTAATTGTGTAGTTTTCCAAAGAATTTTTTAGATTGCATGATTAAGGAAATGATTAATGCCATGGAAGTGGATTAGTTTAGGAATTGTAATTTAGATCAAGGGTTTAGCTTAATAGATAGTATTAGACACCACATGAGTTCATTTAATGACCAAAATCAATTTCACAAACCATTCACTTAGTCTTTTATCTTTGTTTAATCAATTTCAATTTCTGTTGACTTTTCCTAATTTCTGTTGACTTTTGAATTGTTGACTTTTGTTTGACTTTCTTAAATTTTGCATAATTGAATGTTTAAATCAAAAATCATAATGGCTTAGACTAAGCATGATTCACATAGGACTAATGTGTTAGACTTTACCTGAATTTGGATGATATCTTAAGTACTTAATGACATAATTAAACTTAAGTATTTGCTAGACAATGGATTAGCAAATCTGTGTTTATCACGTCTTCAACTCAATATACCAAGTGCGAGTGGTTGCTTCAGTCTGTAGAGAGCTTTACAAAGACGACAGACATGATGTGAACGATCCAAATCAACACAACCTTGAGGTTGTGTAACATACACCTTGTCATGTAACGTTCCTTGCAAGAACGCATTATTGACATCTAATTGTTTGATTGGCCAATGTGAGGAGACAACAAGTTGCAGAACGAAGCGTATCATGACAGATTTCACAACCGGACTGAACATCTCCGAGTAATCAACATTATACTTCTGAGAGAATCCCCGAGCAACAAACCGTGCCTTATATCTGTCAAGAACACCATTAGATAAATATTTGAGAGTAAAAATCCATTTAGTGGGAGTGAGAGATTGAGATATCAGAACCATCTGCAATTGCAACCGATTCTCCATTGTGATATGATTGATGAAGAGAAAGATTACTCAAGTCTGATGTAAGGTTATGCATCGCACCACTATCAAGAATCCAGTAGCTGGCATTAGAATTAGTGGCTTGTACCACATTAGCTCTTGGCTGCCACAACATAGGAGAGATGAACTGAAGTTGTGAAGGCTGATACGCTACTGTAGAATTCACATACGGCGAGCATCGTTTGGCATTATGGCCATAGATGCCACAAATCTGAAATCGACCTTGATAACCACACGATGATGTATTATTTGTGCGATTATTAAACTGATTTTTTTGCCAAGACTGGGAATCGTTGCGGTGTGTCCGAGATGAGTTATTGCTATTGCGATTAGTTGCAGATTTTGGATGATGATAGTTGACAGCATTTGCCATGATTGGTGCAAACGCAACAGTGTGAGACATTGCTTGAAGCTTCAATTCATGATTAATGAGTTTTTCATGAATTTCTGGAAAGGAAGGAGAGATCTCACGACCCTCAATTTGGTTAATGACCGTCTTGTAATCTTCATGAAGACCATCGGTGATAAACTCAATCTGATCTTCTAGATCCAATGGTTTACCAAGCAAAGCAAGTTGGTCAAATTGTTTCTTCAGACCTTGGAAATAGTCATCTATCGAAGTAGTTTCTTTGGTCCAGTGTTTAAGTTGCTGACAAACCTGAAGAATATGTCCTCGACTCGGCTTCGCGTAAGTAGATGACAAAGTCTGCAAGATTTCAGCAGAAGTGGTAGTTGTAGCGAGAACTGATTGGACAGACATCGAAATAGCACCAATGAGAGCACTATAAATCAATTGATCCTGTCTTTTCCAGAGTTGGTATTCATCACTAGGAGTTACAACTCCTGCAACAGTGGTGTTCAACGAAGGAGCTTTGAGTGTTCCATCAATGTAGCCGGCCAGATTATAGCCGTTGAACAAGGCGTGGACCTGACGGCTCCACATGATGTAGTTCGAAGATATTAATTTTGTAACATTACTCATGTTTACATTGAGAAGAGACGATGGATCAGAGATGGAAATGCTGTCAGTAACTGGCGTCGAAGTGTTGGTGTTAGCCAAGGAAAAAATAAAAAGTGTGGCGGCTAAGAGATTTTAAAAATTAGGTATCGTAAGCACTGATACCATGTAATATGAAAGGCTCGATGTTATTATAGATGCAAAGGTTACAATATAGAGTGCCTATGATATATACATTAGGTATACAAGAATGACTTCTATATCCTTTCCTTATCTATATTTTATACGATATACGTTGTCTCGTCACCTCGACCTCGAATTTTTAGCTTGTCATGAGCCTAGTTTTTATTAATATTATTATTATTTTCTGTGCTCGTCATGACTTGTGAGCATTCTTTTCATGTATATTTTTTTGTTCCTCATGTGCTCGTCATTAGCATGAGTTTATCTTTTGATGAACCCTTTATTGTGCTCGTCACACATGAACTTGTCATGTATTCCTCCTTTTTTCTCTCTTCTTTGAGCTCGTTGTGAGATTTATTTGTCATGGAGCTTTTTTTTGCATGAGTTCTCTCTCACATATATATAGCTCGACAAGTTTGAGCTTGACCTCACTAGAATTTCATGTTTTTCAACTTACTATAGTTTTTGGCTCGCCATTTTGCAAGATTGAATGTTTGAAGGTGTGAGGTTACATTAAATTCAACTTACCCATTTAGAGTTCTAGGTCGACGACGAGCATGCGAGCCCGAGGCTCGGTTTATGGTGCTTGTCTCTCCTAGAATGTGCGAGTATTTACTCGGCTTTGCGAGGCTAAATTCTCGAAGGTGTGAGTTTACGTTAACCTTGGCTTACCTTTTAGTGATCTAGGTCGTCAACGAGTATGCGAGTCTGGGCTTGGCTTATGTCGTGCTCGTCGCTTCTAGATCGTGCGAGCATGTGCTCGGCTTTTCGTTGTGGGTATCGACCACATTATTTTTTCCTTATTCCCATATCGATCACCTGGACAAGGTGTCGATGCGAGCTTCAGCTCGGCTTTTCTATGTGCGAGTTTGAGCTCAGTTTTTCTTTGTGCAAGCTTGATCTTGTCGTACGAGTGAGAGCTTGAGTTTGTCGTATGGCTAAGAGATTTAAGCTCATCGTATGAATGATAGCTTGAGCTCGTCATATGAGTGAGAGCTTGAACTTATCCGTTAGGAGTGAGAGCTTGAGCTTGTCGTATGGCTGAGAGCTTGAGCTTGTCGTATGAATAAGAGCTTGAGCTTTTCGTATGATTGAGAGCTTGAGCTTGCCATATGAGTAAGAGCTTGAACTTATCCTTTTTGAGTGAGAGCTTGAGCTTGTCGTATGGATGAGATCTTGAACTTGTCGTATGAATGAGAGCTTGAGCTTGTCGTATGATTGAGAGCTTGAGCTCATCATATGAGTGAGAGCTTGAACTTATCTTTTTTGAGTGAGAGCTTGAGTTTGTTGTATTGATGATAGCTTGAGCTTGTCATATGGATGAGAGCTTGAGCTCGTCGTATGAATGAGATCTTGAGCTCGTCGTATGAATGAGAGCTTGAACTCGTCGTATGAGTGAGAGCTTGAACTCGTCGTTTGAGTGAGAGCTTGAGCTTGTCGTATGAATGAGAGCTTGAGCTTGTCGTATGAGTGAGAGCTTTAATTTATTTATTTGAGTGAGAGCTTGAGCTCGTTGTATGAATGAGAGCTTGAGCTCGTCATAAGAGATTGAGTTCGTCATATGAATGAGAGCTTGAGAAACATTAGGTAGACGACGAGCCCACTAAAGCCCAACAACTCGGGGTAGTCGCCAACCTAATGTCTAGGTCGTACAGACCTAGGTGCCGAGCTAGGCCTAGGCCATGCCTAGTTAGCGCTAAGCTAGTCACCAACTACTTATAGCTGTCAAAAGAATGATGATTGCAACCAAAGACATTATAAAAGGGGATTCAGGAACAAAGAGAAGGGACAGAAAAATTGAGAGAGAAAATCTACTATGCGATATGTGAACGAGCTCAACTCTCTTTGTAAAAAAATAAAAGTATTTCACTTTTCAAAGACGAACTTAAATCAGAGTTCGAAGACCCTTAATTCAACAGTCTGAAAAATTAAAACTAAAGCAAAAATGTTTATAAAACAAGAAACCAAAATTATAGATCTCGACTATATAAACTCGAGATTTTAAGAGGTAAAGCCTACATATAATAATATTTTTATGTGATGATATCATTGCCTCTTTCTTATCTTTATCAACTAGTCTTTTTTTTTATACCTCATTGGTAAGAGTATATATCAAAGGATGTTGAAATATAAAACAACATAATCATACAAATACTTTTTAACGCTAATATTGTTGGTCTACGTAATATAATTACTCTGAACTAAATTTACATAATTACAAAATGACAATGTTGAAAAAAAGAAAGAAAAGGGACCAAAAGATATAAAGTTTCTTTAAAAATTAATAAAGGGATAACAAAGTGAGCACGTACAGTCTAAAATCCGATCAAGTGGAAACAGCTAAGAACTTTCTCTCTACCTTTTTCTTTCGTCTGTGTGGTGTTACTGTATGTAACTGCTCAACGGAGATGAGTTCACGCGCCGCCGATAGCTAATCGTAGGCTATTCCACGATAGAATCATGGGATGTGCAGCGTCCAAGCTCGATAATGAGGATACTGTTCGGCGGTGTAAGGATCGCCGCCGTCTCATGACTGAATCTGTTCGTGCACGACATCAGCTTGCTGCTGCTCACGCTGATTACTGCCGATCTCTTCGTCTTACTGGATCTGCACTCTCTTCTTTCGCTGCCGGTGAGCCTCTTGCTGTTTCTGATCAGACTCCGGCTGTTTTTCTCCACACTCCTACGCCTACTGAACATTCGTCTTCCAATTTTGTCCCTCCACGTGTCCCGCCGTCACCTTCTCCTTCTTCGGTTTATACTCCGCCGCTAGCTCCTCCTTCGCGGTCTCCTTCAGTTGCCAGCTCCAAGCTGCCTCCTATTCTTTCAGCATCGTCTAACCGGCGCCGGAAACAGCAACCTAAGCTGCCTCATATTCTCTCAAGCCCTTCGGCTTCTTCTAGAAGTGAGAGATCTAATTTCATGCCGAATTTCTATCCTACTGCTTATCAGAACTCTACTTACTCCGCAACTCCTTCTCAAGCGTCTTCCGTATGGAATTGGGAGAACTTCTACCCTCCGTCACCTCCCGATTCCGAGTTCTTCAACACGAAATCTCAAGAGAGGCAACAGAACCACCATAACCGTTTTGGAGATCTGGCCGACGGCGATGATACAGAAACCGAGAGGTCGGAGCATGATTTTTACCATTCAAGGAAGCATAAACAGTTCGAGTCCATGAATGATGCGGTGGAGGAGGAAGAGGAGGAGACAGAAAGAGAAGAAGTGCAATGTAGCGAATGGGATGATCACGATCATTATAGCACGACGAGCTCATCGGTCGCCGCGGAGGAGGAAGAAGAGGATAGAGAGTCTATATCCGAGAATGGGACGCGTTCCGATTTCGGATCTTCTGTGAGGAGTAGCTCGATGAGACGGCATCCCCAGCACCCCGCCCCAATGCCTCAGGAATATGGAGGTTTCGCACAAGAGAAGTATCGAAAAGCAGATGACGCAACGACGGCTTCCGGCAGTTACAGAGGTGGAGGAGAAATCGCTGACATGAAGATGGTAGTGAGACACAGAGATTTGAAGGAGATTGTTGATGCGTTAAAGGAGAATTTCGACAAGGCAGCCTCCGCCGGAGATCAAGTCTCTCAGATGCTCCATCTTGGCAGGGCTCAGCTTGATCGCAGTTTCAGCCACTTGAAGAGTGAGTTTGATAAAGTTTGAACTAAACTGTGAATGCATTTCACAAGTTGAATTGATTTTGCATTGTGAATTGTTTTTTCTACAGAGACGGTAATTCATTCGAGTAGCGTATTAAGCCACCTGAGCTCAACTTGGACCTCAAAGCCGCCATTGGAAGTGAAATACAGGCTGGACACAACCGCGCTGGACCAACCAGGCGGCCCCAAGAGTCTTTGTTCCAGTCTTGATCGCCTCTTGGCGTGGGAAAAGAAACTCTATGATGAAGTCAAGGTTTCTGCTGTTTATCCTCATCTCTTTTAGGTTTTGATTTCACTTATTAGAGGATACTGATGAACTTGCAGGCTAGAGAAGGGTTGAAAATTGAACACCAAAAGAAGTTATCAAAACTTCAAAGTCAAGAGTATAAGGGGGAGAATGAGACTAAGCTAGACAAGACAAAGGGGTCAATAACAAGGTTACAGTCTCTTATAATTGTTACTTCTCAGGCCGTTAGCACAACTTCGACTGCGATTATCAGCCTTCGTGATACTGATCTTGTCCCACAACTCGTTGAACTCTGTCATGGGTAAGTTTGTATTGTTTGATTTATGCTAATTGTGAATCAATGATTACCCAATATTGAATGCGATGTTAGTTGCATTCCTGCTAGCTGTCTGCATTGACATGTCTGTATCATAATTTACTCATAGAAGTTCGTATGTACACTTCCACCAACTTGCACAATCATGTGGACTCATCAAGTAGGTAAAACATTTAATGAAAAAATTGCTAGCCAGCAGTTAGGTATCCTTAACTTTTTGAGGCCATTGTTTAGAATAGTACCTTGATATGATTGGCTGCTTCTTAGTGTGAGTCAAAGATCCCTAACTCTTAAACTGTTGTTTGATTTTTGGGGTTTTATGTCCTACATTGACCAAGTAACAACTAAAGAGTAAGCTGCCGAATTGGTGATCATACGTTTGCCTAAGTTACAGGCTATGGCTTATTGGCTAATTTCTTGTTCGATGGAAATGAAAATCCAATTTTGGTATTCATCGTTTTAATTTTGATAGAGTTCAGAGGTGATATTTCCCCCAATGTGAGTGACATGGTGGTTTGGAACCTGCATTTTAACCAAGTTTTAGTGTTTTAGTTGTATTGATGCCAGAGAACAAGAACTTTTTGTCAAATTCATGCGACAAGTTTAAAACTGTTGCAACAATTGCTTTGATTTCATCAGCTATGCTGTATAAGCTCTTGCTATGAATCTATCAGCTATACAGTATAAGTTCTTTCTTTGAATCAGAGAGTTACACACTAATGTCTGATATTTTCCTTGTGCAGCTTCATGTACATGTGGAAATCAATGCATCAATTCCACGAGATTCAGAACAACATAGTACAGCAAGTGCAAGGGCTCATTAACAGGTCAGGTAAAGGGGAATCAACATCTGAACTGCACCGACAAGCAACTCGTGACTTAGAAACGGCTGTGTCTTTATGGCACTCCAGTTTCTGTCGGCTAATCAAATTCCAACGGGATTTCATACGTTCGGTTCAAACCTGGTTCAAACTAACTCTACTTCCTGTTTGCCACGACGAAAACCCCAGTCACAAAGAGCCAGTAGATGCCTACGCATTTTGCGATGAGTGGAAGCTAACTCTAGACAGAGTCCCTGACACAGTGGCTTCAGAAGCAATCAAGAGCTTCATCAACGTTGTTCATGTGATATCTGCGAAACAATCTGAAGAGATAAAGGTAAAGAAAAGAACTGAAACAGCATCAAAGGAGCTTGAGAAGAAAGCTTCATCGCTTAGGAACATTGAAAGGAAATACTACCAGTCATACTCCACAGTCGGGTTTGGTCTCCCTGATTCAGGACCAGACAATGGACACGTGTTAGACGCTCGGGATCCGCTCACAGAGAAGAAGCTAGAGCTAGGAGCATGCCAGAGAAGAGTAGAGGAAGAGATGGTGAAACATTCAAAGGCAATAGAAGTAACAAGAGCCATGACTTTGAATAACTTGCAGACAGGTTTGCCTGGAGTGTTCCAAGCTTTGACAAGTTTCTCTGCTCTCTTCGCTGAGTCTTTACAAACGGTATGCACTCATTCATACTCCATCAAATAGCACCACTATATTATATACGTTTTTTATACAAAATACTATATAGTTTAAGATTTTGATGGGTAAGAAGGGCTCTAGAGCTGGAAAAGTTCCTATTATTATGCACTTGTTATTTCGTAATGTTTGTTTGGATATTGTATATATGGAATGTTTTAAAAAATCAAGAACTTGGATTTTGATTTCATGTGAGGATCTTTGTTGATGGTAAGAACAATCTTACAAAGACTTCCCCGAGCTTTGACTCCTTGCAGTAACGTTGCAAAAGAGATTTTCTTAAATGTCCTTACAAAAGTTTTGGTTCCATGGAAGAATACGACAAGGACCTAAGTTACTAAACACAAACACTTGGAAGAGGAGGAAAAAACAAGCTTTAGAAAAACTCAAAGTCTAGAAATTTACCACCAGATTTAGTATCTGCTGCTGATGATACTGGTGGTGGTCCCATCATTCTCTTACTGTTACTACCAAACCCGACTGGATCAATCGGTCCATACTTTGGTGGTGGTGGTTCCGTCTCCAATTGTCTCGGTACTTCAGGAGGAGTACTACACCTAATCAATGCCCAATTCACACCTTCAAAGAACGGATGTTGCTTTATCTCTGTTGCTCCTCTTTTTGTACCTAACCTGTTCTTTGGATCTTTCACCAGTAATGCTTGAACCAAGTCGCGGCCTGCATAGCTAGTCGCAGGCGAGTCAGGGAATTTCAACTGTTCTCCTACTACATTAAACAGTGTAGCTCGGTTTCCTGATCCTTTAAACGGTGTTTTACCGAATAGAAGCTCGTGGACGAAGATACCAAAAGTCCACCAATCTACTGCACTTCCATGTCCTTCTCCTTTAATAATCTCTGGAGCTAAGTACTCATGTGTTCCAACAAAGGACATTGACCTTGTGTTAGGTTCAGCTACTAGCTCAGGGAGAGAACCTGATTGTGATCTAAAGAAATCACCAGTCTGTGTTTTACGGCTCTTGTTCTTTTTACTCTTGTTAGTGAAGATACTTCGCGGTAAGAAGCATGAAGTAGGCTCCATACAAACAGGCTGTACACAAAACGAACCACCACGTTGATGATTGGAGTCAAATGTTTTAACAAGTGTTGGAGAAACCGCACATCTCAGAGATAGATCAAAGTCAGAAAGCATAATATGACCATCATCTCTAACCAAAACATTCTCAGGTTTCAAATCTCTATAAACAACACCAAGCATATGAAGATACTCAAGTGCTAACAACACTTCTGCAGCATAAAATCGAGCAGCGTACTCAGAGAAATGCTTCCCGGGTTGTCGCTGTCTTAAAGTATGAAGATCACCACCAGGACAATACTCCATTACCAAACAAGAGAATCTATCTGTCTCAAAATGAGTATACAATGTTGGTAGAAACGGATGATCCAACAATTGTAGAATGTCTCTTTCGGTTTGAGCTCGATTCAACTTCTTCCGATTCTCAAGTGAAGCTTTATCCATTACTTTCACAGCAAAATGACATCTTGTTCCACTTAACTCAGCTAGATACACACTTCCTATATCACCACAACCTAACCGTTTCAGTAACTTGAAATGGCTCATACCTAAGATCCCATCTCGAGTTCGGATAGCTAAGATAGCATTCCATCTAGGATCATTCCCTTTGTGTGGCTTGTTTAAGCTTCCTGTGAAATTACTCCAGCTACTTTCTTCACTTAGTCCACTACTATCACTTGCTCTGCTTGCACTTGTCTTGGTGCTTTCAAATGAATCAAGCACCATGTTTATACTCCTGTCACAGTAGTTTTTGTCCATACTAAGCACTACATCGTTTCGCTGTGTGGAAGAGCTATTAGCAATACTCATAGCTCGAGCGAAATTCATACTTTCGACACTGCTGCTATGTGGACTCACATTGGTGCTTGGGGGTAAAGAAGCATCCCAAACACATTCCTTGTCTGAATCTGGTGGTAGGAGAGAGTTCTCTGTGTTCTGCGATGCACGAGAGAATAAGGACAGTGATGCAGTAGGTTCCTCAACTATGCTTTCTTCGGGTGAGAGTACTCCCTGGCTTGGCTTCTTTGGAGGTACACAGATTGAGAGATCTTCGAGAAGAGGTCCTTTGCTCTTCATCAAGCAAACTGAATCAGGCTTGTTGTTTTCGTTAATAGGTACATAAACAGTTGTTATAAGATCCATATCATCAGGCTCTGGAGGATGACTAACACCACGAAATGAGCTAGAACCAGCTTCTTCAAACATATCATTGTTTCCTTTACAAGTAACATCATCTACCACCTCTTCAATCTCAAGCAAAGGATACTTGTCTTTCATTGTTCTTACCACAGGTTCAAACTCCTGAAAATCATTTAGATTACCACTAAACATCTCCTCTCTATGCACATTTAGAACATGGCTTAGTTCTTTCCCTAATGTTGTAGCTGGATTCGTTTGTCTTCCATTGTTGTAACGAGCAGCTCGTTCCCTTAAAGACTCCAAATGCTTACCATTGACATCTTTAGTTTCTAAGTCTAAGTATTGTCTTCTTGATAAGTGACTTTTACTAGGAAGTCTCTTGAGCTCAGTGACTCTTTCCATATCCAACATTCATACGATCTTTAACACCAAATCCCCAAATCTCTCTATCCCTTTACCTAAAATAAAAATAAAAATCTTTTTCACCTCAATCAACATAATCAAACAAAATCTCTAAATAAAACACCAACAATTTCTTAAAACCTTTTCAACGAATATATAATCAATCACAAAAATTAGAAATCAACCTCAGTACTTGTGCTCAAACATCATAGGGATCAACAAGTGTTTACATAAGAAAAACCTCCACGAAAAATCCCAAATAGAAAACGACAAAGAGGAAAGAGATTTCAACCAACCGGAAACAAGAGAAGAATATCGCTGAGATTCTGGAGATCGAAGCTGTTTTCAGGTACAATGTAGGCGACGGCGGGAGAGAAGAATGTTCCGGAGAGAGTCTGATTTGGGAAATGGTAGAGAGAGCTCTTAAGGCTTTTTGCTTTATGTGTGTGTGGGCGTAGTAGCAGTAGCTGCGACTGACGGTAACGGAGAAAGTTATTAAAAAATTATTTTTTATTTTCAAATTAAAAAAAATAAAAAAGAGAGAAGGAAGTGAGTGGGACCCATTTACTGTAGGGTCCAGTCATTAAAGTGGGACCTACATTTGTTCCTTTTTCGACCTACAATTTGGTTTGATACGTTTCTCTCGAGAGGTTCGAATTTTATTTTATTTTTTATATAGTTTTTTTTTTAAAAAAAAAATATATATAGTTGAAATCTTAAATAAGGAGTATTTATAATTTATAATTCAGGGTTTATTAAAAAAAAATTCTATATCAAAACTATAAAGACTTAAAGAGATAAAATATTAATATATAAGATATATAAGCTAATTTATTTATTGCTAATTGAAAGTTAATATGATATCCGATCTAATTCAATTTGTAATCCAACCAAAAGATATAACAAAAATATAATTAATTTATAAGATATATGAGCTCGGAGTTAGAAGTTTATAAAAAATTTTTTTTTTAATAATTCTCAAAAAGTATTGGTTAAGTCTAGATTAATTATGATTGTTAACTATAAGCACTTGGTTAGTTTCAAAAATCTTTGATTTATACACTTTAAATATTATGTAGAATGCAAACATATAGCTTGTTTAGATGAACATAGCGTATATCATATTCATTCCGTCCTATAATATAAAATATTTTAGAGATTTTTCTTTGTTCTAAAATGTAAGATATTTTCATATTTCTAGAAAAATTTTAAAACTATTAAATACTCTATAACCAATAAAAAATAATAGCATTTTATTGATACATTGAAGTGCTTTTAATGTATAAATATTTTAAATAAAAACTAAGTTTCTTAATTTATACGCTTTTAGCTGAAATTTTTTATATAATAGGACAGAGAGAAGTAGTATTTATCAAAAGAAAAACTATGATATTAAGAAATGTGTGAAAATAATAGTGTCAACAAATTTTATAATATGAGAACTATTCCTTTTGTTGTGTAATAAAATATAGAAAAAATGAATAGTGTACGAAAGAGACAAGGAATCAAAACCTTGTGGATTTGTGAAAACACTTTATTGACCCACCATCGCATTTGTTGATTAGCTTTTTTTTTTTCTTATTTTCTACCCCATTTCGCATTGCTTTAATTTTTCTTTTTCTTTTTTTTTTAATAATATTTATCTTAACCCTACGCAAAAATTTGTCTCTATTTGAGCATTTGTTTCATTTAGTTTGAATGGTGGCCATTTAAAGAACAAGTAAATAAGAGGGAAAAATGAGTGGAGTAAGTGCAATAGAATGTGATCATTAAAAGACTTAGAACTTACAAAAATAGACAAAGCTTATATTTACAATATTATTTTAGTTGATGATTTGAATTTTTATGCAAAAAGTAAATATATTTGATAAAGTAAATATATAAAATTTTTATGCAATATGTTTTTGGGACATTCACAAAAATACCACTAAAACTAGGTTTATTCAAAAAATATCACACATTCCCAAAAATTTCAAAATACAACAAAAATGTTTTTGTTCCAAAAATACCACAAAATTTAAAATAATTTTAAAACTTCAAATTTAAACGCTCAAACTCCAAAATCAAACCTTACCCCCTTCAAAACTAAACCCTTAACTTTGTTTAGTGAACCTAAACCCAAAATTTTAAAATCTAAACCCCTAAAATTCACTTTTTATGTTTGTGGTATTTTTGGAACATTTGAAAGTGTGTGGTATTTTTGGAATTTTGGGAGTGTGTGTTAGTTTTGGAATTTAAACTTGTTTTGATGGTGTTTCAAAAAATTCCTCTATGTTTTTTAATCGATTGAATTAATTTTAGTAAATAATTTTTATATGAACTATCAACTTTGTCTGAAAATTCTGTAGTTTCTTCATTTTTGTTAATTTATATTAAATACAAATAAAAATAAATAGAGAGTACATCAAACCGAAGAAGAGGTATTAGGCTAACGACATTTATAAATCCACCAAAAGCGGATAGTATCATTCTATCAGGAATCGAATTTTCGCATCTACGAAAATATAGAAGTGGTTATTGGATCGGTATATTGTGGCACAAATATTAAAAAAGAAAAAAAATACGACAAACTATCATGCCACGATTATCATGGTTATTAAGATTAGTGATAGATCATTATGATAAGAAGCATGAATTTACAAAATTTTAGATTTAGTGAGAAACTAAAGTTGTTTATTTTTTTAAAAAAAGGTTGAGTTTATTTCACCAGGCAAATAATATTGAATATGTAAAGGTTTATTAATAATTAAAAAAGTAAGTTAATTAATCATGTCACTCCAATTCCACTAAATTATGTGGAATCTACTCTCTTTGTGCATATAGTGGCCATATTAATACTAATTTTATAAATGGAACAGTTGAGTTTCCCAATTGACATTGTTTTATAAGCAATGATTAGTGAGCATTGTTCTGTGAGCTTAAATCAAATGTTTTAGATTAGTATACTTATAATTCTGTCTTAAATTCAGCAATTAGAATAGTATAATAGTACAATTTATTTAAGAAATCAATGTTAGACCTTGACCCTCTTAATCATGGTTGGGCTTAGTGAGTGATGCTTTATTTGTATGCAAAGTAAATAAAAGCTGCTATGATTATTTTATTTAGAAAATTTTTTAAAATAATAATTAAACACTGCTAATAGTGTATTAAAATGATAATCTTAAAAGCTAAAGAACAAAAATAATACTCAACAGAGATAGTTGTCGGCTTAAAAAAGAGTAAAAGACGAAATTGACCTTCATAGTGAGACGTTAAAAGGCTTTAAGGGTTGGGGGTAAAATAGGTAATTAACAATTAGTTGGATTACGCGTGGATTGAGGAGATTTTTGTCTGGGACAGTTTTAGTTTTATCTCTCTAACCAAACGGTCCAAAACACATGCAGTGTCTAGTCCTTTTTTACTTATACTTTTATTTTTCTTGGTTTTGTAATTGCTTAAGACAAATTTTAATGTTCTTAAATTATTGGTATTGGATCAAATTTTTGTTTTCTTTCTATTGGTGTGTCTGAAAATGTGTATTTATTAAGAATTTTTCCATGACTTTATTCGATATGTGACTTCCAATGTAATATTTGCCTTGTCTATATTTTTAATGTTTTCCTCCAATTTAGCTTGTTATATTTTTATTTTAATTATCTAAATATAACTGATGTATAACTACAAAAAATATATATATAACTGATGTATGGTGAAGTTTTTTCTAAACCAATTAGTACTATCATAGTGTGTATATATATATATATATATATATATATATATATATATTACACATTTCATATTCACTTAA
>OVBE01011435.1:0-14168 GCA_900406425.1 Iberis pinnata
GTGCTTTGATCTCCTTCTTTGTGCTATCATCAGAAGCAGAACCACCTCGAGGTGTTCAGTCATAGTGCTCACTGTAAATCCCATCAGATTGGGCAAGGTTCTCTACTAACTCCCATCCTTCATCCACACTTTTGTTTAGGAAGTTCCCATTGCTTGCTGTATCNGGTAAAGCACCTCGATAGAGGGTGCTGAGTAGGGAAGCTTTGCTGAATCCGTGATGGGGGCATTGCATTTTATAGTTCTTGAAAAGCTCTCATGCTTTAGAGAAGGTTTCAGCATTCTTTTGCGCAAAGCCTGAAATATCATTCCGCAATATGGTTTTTCTAGAAGTTGAGAAGAACTTTGCAAGGAATGCTTTCTTGCAGGCATCCCAGGTTGTGATGGAGTTCCTGGAAGGTGACTTCTCCCATTGGTGTGTCTTCTCCCCCAAAGATAAAGGGAAGAGGCGTATTTTGAAAGCATCCTCACTCACACCATTTATCTTCATGAGGCTGCAGAAGCGATCAAACCTGTCGCGATGATTGAGTGGATCCTCCATACGTAGACCGTGAAACTTGTTCCCCTGTACCATTGCGATCAGACTATGCTTGATCTCAAAGTTGTTATTTTGAACCGCAGGTGGATTGATCCCATATTTAATGGTGTGAGTGTTGGGGTTGTCACCAGCACCTATAGTGTGCTGGTTATCTCTTTCAGCATTGTCTGCCATTTCTAAGTCCAACCGTCTTAAGTGTTCCACACATTCATGTTCACGTCTTGCCCGAGAGTATTCCGTTCACGAGCTCTGATATCTTCAACGAGAGGAATCAAGGTTGTTGGTCCTCTGCTTTTTAGGTTCATACACTGCTTAACATGTACCTGAAAAGAAAGCAAACAAAGGTAAACAGGTAAGTAAATTAGTAGAAGAAGCTTGATCTCAAAAGATCAAAAATCCAGAATGTAGTAAACAACACCCAATTGGAAATGGCGCCAAATTGATAGTAGGATTTTTCAGTCCCAGGAGAGATCAATTCCCCATCATTGTAGTATAGATGAGGTGTCAATCCAAATGGATGGGATACTAACAATCAAGATTGCAATGGATGCTTCTAAGTCAAACTAATATGAAAAAGGGGTTTTTTTTTTAACAGGTCCTAAGTGAAGTGAAACATGCTGGAACTAAAAAGCATAAACTAAACAAAATGCATAAGAAGTTAAAAAGGGCAAAAGGTAAAAACAGAGGAAAAAGCAGAGGATGTGAAAATGTAATCAAGTGTAAAGCAATTCCTGAGGACAAAGGATAATCAACAAGGGCTCCATCCCAATCTACCTAAGCACCTAACATACCTCAAACAAAAATGAGCTATCCTTAGACAGTAGATTCATATGCATCCAAGTTTGATCCCTTGATAAATGGAATCAACCTAAGCAATCACCAGACCTAACTCCCGTTAACGGTACACTACCTAGAAGACATGAAGAGCCAACCTACTAAAGCCAAAAAGCCCCCTAGTCATCCAACCCTTTAGGCTGAGATGCATATCCTAAGCATCTAAGGCGTTGCGTAAGGATGAACTAATGTTTGAAATCACCATGATCATGCATTCCATTGAACGCTTTTTGGGCGCTGGAATCCCCAAGATCAGATTTCGATTGGCGTAAAAGAAACCAGCATTAAGCACAATGAAACATAAGGGATGTATATTCAAACAAGCTTAGGTACTAAGGTGAGATCAGGACATCAACCCTAGTCTACCCCATCCTTAGGAACTTCAGGAAGCTACTCACTACTCATGGATGTGAAAACAGGAAAAACATAAATCATAACTTCAAATCTAAACATGATGATCAAAGGTTAAACTATTGAAGAACAGCATGAACAGCAAGAACTCAAACCTAGAAAGTAAGAACAGCAATGGAACAGTAACAAACCCAGAAAATAATCAAAGCTTAAAACAGAAGATTAAAAGCAAAAACAGAAGATCAATATGCACCAAATAAACAACAATCTAAAACTAAGTAGGAAAGTAAAAGAAAACAGTAGATTAGCATAAAACTTAAAAGATTCCGGGTTTTTACACCAAGAACACCAATAACAACAAAGGAAACAAAAACCTAAGACAAAAACCTAAAAAAGAAACAAAAACAAGACTTGGGTTTTGGGTCAGGTCCATTCCGGATTTGAGTTGGTCGGGTCAGAGCTTGAGCTGATGCGTGATCGATCTGGAGGTGAGGTTGAGACCGATCCAGGTTGAGGCTGGGATCGATCCAAGGTTGAAGCTAGCTTGAGATTGAGATCGATCCAAGGTTGGAGTGGATCGATCCATAGGTTGAAGGGGGATCGATCCAGATGTTGAAGTGGGATCGATCAAGATGTTGAAGTGGGATCGATCCAGAGGTTGAAGTGGGATCGATCCAGAGGTTGAACTGGGATCGATCCAGAAGTTGAAGTGGGATTGATCCAGGCTTTTGAGTGAGATCGATCCAAGTTGAGTGTGGGATTGATCCATGCTTAGTCTTGAGATCGATCCAGGTTAAGTCTTGATATCGATCCATGCTTAGTCTTGAGATCGATCCAGGTTGATTGTAGGATCGATCCAGATTGAGTGTAGGATCGATCCATGTTTTGTGCTAGTCCATTCCACATTTTCTGCTCCTTTTCTGAATTCTCACAAACCATTATGAAAACTCATGATAATCATGAAAAATCTTCAAAATGCGTGCATATGCGAATATTAATGCAAAAGTCCCTAAAAATCACAAACTTACTGAAAACGACTATAAATGTGATATATGCATACCTAAAGACCTCAAAATTGATGCTAAATGACTTCTAAAAACCATGAAAATTCAGAGTCATCAAGTTTGACATGAGGGATCGATCGATCTGAGCTTCCAAGGGATCGAACGATCCAATGGTGGATCAATCGATCTTATCTTTCGTAAATCTTCAGGTGCTTTGGATCGATCGATCGATCAATCCTTGTTCGATACTTGGATTGATCATTCTTCATTTGCACTTGAATTCTTCCAAAAATCGACATTTTTGCTCCAGAACGTCCCAAACACCAAAATTCCTATAAACATGCTAAAAATACAAGGAAAGCACTCGAATAACACTAAATAATATGTATAAATACCCACTAAAAAGGTGTTAAAACCGAGTGATATCATATGCGTTAAGTTAAGGGATTGACCGAGTAAGCAACCTACTTGAGTTCGAAAGAGGGACAACTAAATACCCCGGAACGTAATCGAAATGAGAAGGATATGTACACAGCCCGAGCACGTAGAAACCAGGTCCAGGCAGCTCTGAGTTTGAAGGGATTCGCCGAGATATTAAGAACATAAGAAGGATATCTAGCCACGAAAATCGGAACAACCTTAGCTAAAAAAGGAGACTATAAAAGCAAGGAGAAATATAATGAAAAGGATCTTCTTCTTTTTTTTTTAGACGATTTTCGAATATTATTCCAAGAATCATTTGTAACCGCGATTGTAACCAATTCTTGAAATCAATCTATTTTTTCTTATTAAACTAGAATCATCGAGCTCATCATTGAAAAGTTAACAAATTTGTTTGGTGGATCTCAGCGTCCACAGTAGCAGGGTCGGGTCGTCTCAAGGGATATCAGAGTCTAGGTTTGCCAAACCAGTTCTGTCCCAGGAGGCAGTCTTGAGGTAAAAGTCTTCCAGAAGATTTCAAACATATAATTTGGTTTTACGCAGGTTTTGGCAAGTAGATTTTGGAAACGAGTTTCTGAAAATGGGAAGGGAATTATTTTTAAAGATAGAAACAAGCAAAACGAGTATATTCTTTTATAGTCGTTATGTTTTTCGGATCTCAGAGTAAAGTCTAATAAGCTTGTTGTGTCCATTTCTTCAAAGAGAAAGTATAATAAACACACACACGCACACGCACACGCGCACGCGCATGCGCACGCACGCACGCGCACGCACGCACGCACGCACGCGCGCGCACGCACACACGCACACACACGCACACGCACGCACGCACGCACACGCCCACGCACACGCACACACACGCCCACGTACACACACGCACACACACGCCCACGCACACGCACACACACGCACACGCACACACACACCAGCTAAATGGACATTTAATGGTTGCTTACTAAAGGAACATAGGTGCAATCTTTGCGAAGTTCGAAAGTAAGCAGCTAAGAACATCAGACCATAAGAAAGCACGAATGGAAAGTGCTAATGGACATTTAAGTTATACATATTCCCAGAACGGGAATAGGATGTGGAGTTTACCTCTCTTGGAAGAGTGGTCGCTCGTTTTACATCATAATTCATTAGTGGAGCTGCTTCAGAAAGATACTCGGGTCCTATGCTGCACCGAGACAGGAAACGGGAATGGAAACTGGAACGGAAACGGGGACGGGAAACGGCAAAACTAAAAAATTATAGATACGGGGACGGCATAATATTAATAACATAATAAAAATATCTATCATATTCATAGGTTGTAAATAGAAAAAAAATCTTCAAACATAAATAAAACAATTCAGTTGATAACTGAGTTGAGTTTCTCAAAGCTAAACTGAGAAAACTACGAAAGAGATAGCAAAAGGTCACGACAAATAAACTTTTAAATCCCTAATTAAAAACTTATATATTTTTATATTCCTTGTGTTTTATATTTTTTTTAAAAAATAGGCTAAAAAATACAAATTCAAAGACAGAAAACGTTTCGGAAACGTCCCCTAACCCACTACCGTCTCCGGTTGTAACCGAAACCTTTGAGGGACGTTTCCGAGCTGTCCCCACGAAGTCCCAGTCTCCGAAACGTTTCCGATACGGGAAACGCCACCTAATAGAAGTCCCCGTGCAGCACAGCTCGGGTCTTATGACATCTTCATTGCATTGGAAATTCATATGAACTTGTCAACAAAGTTGGGCACTTCCTTGGATGGAAATCAAGTAAGGGAGAAACAAACCCATGAACTCGAAGGCTAATTCATTTTTTAATGGGGCATTTTACGGAAATCAAGTAAGAGTGAAGCAAACCAAGCTTTATGGGCCATTTATGGCTTTTAAGAGAAAAGCTCATTAAACTCGAACTTATGTTTCCCTTACTCTATATAAAGAAGGCTCATGAGGGAAAGAGGAGATAACCTTAGATCTTCTTGGTGAAGTCCTAGCGCACAACAACTTTCCGTAGCCGTCAACAATCATTGGAAGAGGAAGATACTACACTCACACGGAGACAGATTCGACTAGACTCACTACAAATATTGGGATTGTCACGACTAGGCTAAGTAAAACTCAAGGACTTGTTTTGGTTTTTCAAAGTCGGCTACATTTATAATATGATCACATCTGAAGTGGTACATAGAGATAGATATTACAAGCAAAATAAAATAAAAACGATCGTTGTATGTTTCAGTCTGTTTCATGGTCAGGAGCATGAGAGAACCAAGCAGGTGAAGTTCCTTTAGTCCTAAGCAATCTAGTGAAAGCAGAATCTGGCATTTTCGATTTCTCTTCTTCTTCCAATTCTACTTGCGATTTTGGTAAACCATCAGGAATATGAACATGTAGTTTCATAGCATTCTCTCTTTCTGATTGCTCTAAACCATTCTTGCTTTTGCTTTTGTTGTCTTTTTCCATTGAAGCTACTCCGTGTAAACACCCAATTAGCGACTTCACTCCACCCGTTTGCAATATTAGATTCTCTACTTCCATCTTTGGTTTCTCTTTCTGCATATCACATAATTAAAAAAATGTTATAATTTCTTACTATGTAGTCCAAAGATCCATCTATACAATTGATATAAATTATAGCATTTTTAAAAAAAAAAAATACTTCAAAAATATCACACTTTTAGTTAGTTTCAAAAGTGTCGTATTTTTTCCAAAATATCACATATTTAAATTTATTTTAAAATTCAAATTAGAACTTTAAATTTTAAGTTGTTTTTGTGGTACTTTATAGAAATTATATGGCAAAAAAGTGGAATTACTTGGAGGTCTTTGAGTTCAAAGTAAGCTCTCCAGCAACTGTAAGCATCATCACCATCAAGTGTCGAACAGTAATCTGAAAACACAAAAAAAAAAAAAAAAATCTAGAAAAAATTTCCTCAACTAAACATGTATGGTTCTAATAAATAAATAGTAAATATATACCTGAGAGTTGGGTTTGGGCTTTTTCAATTAACGGCGGATCTTGAAGAATCCGATCGAACTTACCGCGGTTGAATAGCTCAAGCTTTGGCACATCTCTCATGCATGAACATCTTGTTGCAACGAACTTAGAATTTCCGGTGAACTCTTTTGGGGAAGAAAACGATCGAGAAGTCACTGATTTTATCATCTCAAGATATTATTAGGGAAGAAGCGACAAGGTACGTTTTATAAACTTCGAGTGAAACTGGATAAGGATTGAGATATTTTTTTGAGTAGTAATGGATATATATATATATCTCTAAGTTTTGTTTTGCGTATATTCTCAATAATTGATCTCAGATAAGATTATTTTAGAGATTGGGCCCACCGCTTTTTCCTTTACAGATTCGTGCAAAGTATTCTATCGCCAACAGTTTTGGTTTGGGTTAGTTGTTGGTGTCTATTTTACGATATTTTTGTTAAATTCAGACTTTGGCGAAATTTAGCTAATGTCTTTACTTCGATTTTACAAGTTTTTATCGTTGACATTTTTTACTCTAAAAATTTTAACATTAAAAAAATGTTATTTTTATTTTTAAACTTAGAGTAACTTTTATTATAAAAATTGTAGTGTAACAGATTAACCTCTGATTTAATTCAAGATCTTTCAAGAAGACATCAAAATCTTGTGCTCAATTCGGATTGAATTATTTGTTGTGTTGTCTAATTTGTTAAATTGTTAATTGATTAAAACTGAAACTAAAAGACTAAAAGAACACATTAGAACTTTGGTAACCCAGTTCGGATCAAAGATCCTACATCTTGGAGAAGACTAACTTCCATGGCTTTATTAGATTGAATAAGTTTCTTGTTATACAATCTAAACCAATCATTTAACCTCTGGTTTTGCTTCTGATTTCAGATGGAAGAAGAACAAGGTAGATGACCTGATTCTCTCAACTTCTGGTCCGGCAACCACCAGCTCAGGCTCGCAGATTCAGCACACCAAGCTCACTACCAAGAAACAGAGGAAGATGATGAAGAAGAAGATTGGCGAATCTTCTTCCTGCACTTGATCGAACCAAGATGCTTCCAAGACGCCAAGACTTTCCCGAGAATCTCCTTAGTCTCTCTTAGAACTCTCTCTTGCTCTGAACTTTCTCTTGCTTGTTGCACTCTGTTTTTCGTCTGTTGTAACAGACTTATTAACAACCACGATGACTCCATTCGACATCGTTTTGAGACTAAAAGGCGAACTGGGCCTCGCCTTAGTTTGTGGCCCAGCTGATCAAATGTTAGCTCATTTTGTGTTCAGCCCAGCTCGAAATTCGACCCGGTCCAAAACCCATAAACCCGAGACCAACATATTACAATCTCCACCTTAGTCGCGGATTGTAATAACCCTAGCCTTAAGCCGACTCCTCACACTCCCAAAAAATCTTCAGCAGACTCTTGAGCTCCCAAACCAGTTCCATCCTTCGATTCTCCTTCTATCCTGCTTCATCTCTCTCTGAAGACGACTCTTCAACAGCCATCATGCCAAGAACTCGAAAAGGTAATCTTTTTCTGAAACTTAAAGTCTCTTTTGAGTTTTTTTCAAATACTTGTGCTATGACCTCTTCTGATTGATTTTTAATCTTACAAAGACTCGAAGAATGCAAAAAAGCATGGAGGAATGGACTTTTGATTTCCCCTGTGTAAGGTAAACCCCTGACCCTTCGGCTTCCCTTTTTTCTTTGTAGATCTTCATACTCTGCTTCTTAAAATTTGAAATGATAATGAACAGAATTTCCCTGAATGAATCTTACAAAACATAAAACTCAAACAAAACTTGGTTCGATAAAAAATCAAACCTAATTTAGCTTAAGTAACCGAATATCCGTAAACTATGTATGTATAAAATACCACCAGTTAATAAGTGACTTAGAAGAAACTAATCCAGTTTACTTCCTTGACCATTTTGCGAGATGCTTACAACTGGCAGGAGCATCTCAATGGTGTGCACCATTGGCTCAGGGGAGGACTTTGAGCGTTACGAGGCATTGCTCAAAGCTTTTACCAGGTATGCTCTTAGTTAGGCAGTCAAAAGGATTTAGGCTAGTGTGAATTTTTCTAAGATCCACAATACCTTCATCAACTAGGTCTCTAATAAAATGAAATTAGAGTCAATGTGCTTAGTCCTGTCATGAAAAACTGAATTCTTTGCAAGACAAATTTCACTTTGTGAGTCACAATACTACAAAAAAAGGAGTTATTGTGACGAAATTTTGATACAAAAAAATCTCGACACAAATTTGTGACGTTTTATTTACAGTCTTATGACAAATTTATGTTTGTCACAAATTCGTAACTGTTTAGTCATAATATGAATAAATTTGTAGTCACTAAATTTTATCACAATGAGAGACGTAATTGTTACGTTAAATTAGTCGTAACAGTTGTAACTTTTTTTTACATAAATATAGTCACCATTAGAGACAAAACTATGACAATTGTGTGAGTAGCAATTTGTGACATTACATTTACTAAACATGATACGAATTAGTGACAACTTGTTTTAGTCACATAGCACTGATGAGTCCTCTGCTTTCTTTTTTGAATGAAATGTGTTTCGAAACTAAAACCTTTTCTCCTACTTGTAATACACATGTTTATAAACTTTTTCTTTTCTTTAAGAGGAATATACATGTTGATGATGATGTAGATCGAGATATAATTGTTTGAAACTTATAAAAATTAGATAATTGTTATTTAAGTGAAATGAAGATACATAACAAATAGTATAAAACTATTCTTATCTTATATTGTTGGTATTATTTTTTTGTTAGTGTTGGAATTATTACTGTCTTTGGGGGCTTTTTGATACTTATACAAACTTATTATATTTTAGAAAAATTGAAAAGAATTATGAGGACTTGCCATAAAAAACAATTAAGCAACATTTCATCTTCTTCTTCGTTTTTTTCCAAATTGCGTTGCTGTCTCTGATTTTTTTCAATCGTCGTTCATGTTTGTTTCGATCTCGAAGTTCTTCTTCTTAGGAGAAATTTATAAAAGAAACTAGTTCTTCTACTTCTTTGATTAGTCAAGATCGATTATTAATTGAAACGATTTGAAGTTTACGTGACGGATCTCAGCTATGAAATCTTTGAGTCAAGTTAGAAACTCTGATTTTAGCTAATCGGATCAACATGAAAATTTGAATCAAGATTTTGATAATCTTTATGAGATACTCTATCTATCTATTTTAGAATCCATAATATTTGTCGAAAATTTTTTATTATAGATTTCCTCTTCCAAAGATATTTAGAATATTAGTCTAATTTTATCACTACTTTATCTAGAATTAATCTTTTCAAAAATAGGTTTATAAATACAATTACACATAACGAATGATTTAACAAAAAAAGAGAAAGAGAACAAATAGAAGACTGGACGTGTTATAAAAAAAAAAACAGATTTAGAGACTTTTTATAAACAAGACATACATCAAAGATTGTGATCTAGTAAGTTGATTTTGGCATTAGCGATTTGGAATATTTTTATTTTGAATCTATAATACGATTTGTCTCTTATAAAAAGAGAAGACTTTTGTTGAGGATCATATGATTTCTTTCTATTACATATCATAATTCTATTTGTTTTATTGCAAGACTCGTTTACTAAATAAAAAAGGTTAAAAAATTTCAGTCGGTTTCCATCTTCTTCTTCCGGCAACCAAGCTACCAAATGTCAAATTCGATTCGATTCTCCAGAGAAAAATCATCACCAGGGAAGGAATCTGTGGTCGGATTACGAGGACCAAACGTTTGCTGAATGTTCACTGTATCCGATGCAGCTCCGTCGTTATATGGATTCTCTTTGCCGTCTTCTTCTCCGATTACCAATAGTTTATATAGATCGATGTTTGTAGGCCTCTATTGGAGAGCATGCGAGGGTTTTTCACAAGCTCAGATAAGATTGTAGCTTCAGTGCTTTCTGAGAGATTGCACCTTGTGATACCCGTTTACACATTTCAGGAGTTCAAGTAAGCCCTCTTACTCTCTCTTTGTCGATTTTTATGTGGCGGGATTAGATAGTCATTGAAAAGGAATTAGCTGATTTTGATCTTATGGGATGCAATAGTGTTAAAATCTTTGTCTTCATATTGTTGTAGATTAAATTGTTAAAATATATAAATCAGTACTCAAATTACACATTTCTATTGGATTTCTAATGTCTTCAACTTCAATCTGCCGTTTCGCTTTACTACAAAGCATTTTTGTTCAGTTCAAGCTTGATTTGATTCTTCTTTTTCTTTTTTCCCCTCAATTGGTCATGGAACGTTTCTTATATCAGTTTCTGGAATGTTAGATCAAAGAACCCTAATTTTTAAAAAATGTGATTTAGTTAATGTTTTAGAGGCATATGTATAATTGTGTAGAAATGTATGTAATTGACTTGAAGATAATAACATTTTGCATTATTTGAGACATTCCTGAAATTTTGAAAATGTGTGAAATGGCTTTCATGAAATATAAGGTATGAGATGAAGTTCTTGGTGGATGGAGAATGGCATATGATATCTCACGTGAGTTTCCAACTTCCAAAGAACAATGTTTTAGTGGTGGAATAGCCACTCATTCTTCATCACACATTTAGGTAAATCATCTATAAACATGTCCATCTGTTGACCAATGCAGGCCAGTGTTGATGAGATTCAAGACATAACTGAAAGTTTCTTGGGGCATGGGATTCGGGTAGTTGTTGTTATATCCGATTCTTTTTTTTTTTTCTAGATAATGCAGGTGATTTTCTCAAAATAAAATAAAAAAAGATTTTATAAACAGAAGATATCATGCGCGCTCTAATTGCCTATTATCTTAGTTTTTCCCTCTAATTTCTAAACCATATATATATATATATCACTATAGTCGCCTCTTAAGTCTTAACCCTAAACAAAAAAACAAAAACCAGATTCTCCTCTCTAGCTTAAGGTTAGAAATAGCTTTTATCGTCTCGTTTCTGGTTGAGTTAGAAAAGTAAAAATTTTCACTACCTTGCTAGTCGTACATAGATTTCACAGTTCTATTGATGTTGTGTTTTTTATGATCATAAGATCTGATTGGTTGGGCTCATCTTTTAATATAAAATGTCATATGTACTTTATATTTCGGTTGTGTAGATTCGTCCAACAATGACTGATATGTAAGAGGACATGGAGTTGCTGCAAACCATGAACAAAACGAAGATAGGGAAGAGATTGTTCCGGTTGCACGTGATTTTCGAGTGCTTCACCCGTCTAGAAGAAACAGAGGTAAATGGTATCATTTTTAGACTCTCAGTTTTATGATCTTATCATGAATTGAAAAATCTACACATGGGTTTTCTTTAAAATTGACTTTGACTCTAAATTATAATCACCCCATCACTCATCAAAGAATTTCATCTTGTTCTTACAGAGTAGTAGCCTAAGTTATAATCATTATTCACTTTGAAATCAAAGTGACGTAATTTATGTCCAATATGTAAATTATCAACCTTTAATTTCTGAAAGGTATGATGAACATGTGCAAGAATACTTGTCACATGTGGAGTGTATGGAAGGAAAGAATTTGACAGAAGATAAGTTTACCCAAAAAGAAAAAAACGAGACTATAGAAAGGTATTATTTAGTATTATACAAATTATTCACAAAAGTTGGTATAATCACTTGTTTATTGTGTCTTTGGACTTAACTTAGGCTTTGTTTTCTTGTGTTGATGAATTGTGTAATCGTTGGTTATTTAAGTTATGTCTCACGTGTCTCTTCTATGTTTGTGTAGTGGTTGATTGATTGTTTTGTGTTTTCACTTGTGTTTTTTTGTATTTGATGTTGTTAGTATATATATTTCTAAGTTACTAGTTTTTATGTAGGTTGTTGGAAACGTATATTTGGATTTGGATCAATTCAAAGTGAAGTTTAGATGCTCCATCAAACTTACCAACCTCAAATGAAGTGGACATATTAACTCGCCGGATTGGAGAAATGGACACCGAACTAAAAAAAAGCCAAGAAAAAAACATTTTTCTCAAAAAACGTCTTGAAGCTCTCGAGAACTTTTGCTTTACCACAAATTCTCGAGAAGTTTAATTTGTTTCCTTGTGTTTTACAATTTGGTTCTAAGTTTGATTATGCTATTAGTTAGGATTTTATTTTCCTTTTAAAAAGCTAGTTTTTATTTCATTATTTTTGGTTTTGTAGTATTAGCGTTCTTTCCAAAAAAATTTATATTAATATTATTTTATCAAAAAAAATTCAATTAAGTAAAAATAAATCATTTGATTATACTAACACTTTTCTAGTCATAATATATTAGTTAGTAATTGTTTTTTGTAACACAAATTGTCATAATTAGATACATTAAGAAAGTAAAGTGTGACGATTTGATATATTATTTTGTGAGTATGTGATAGTTACAAATTATTACGGTTTGATACAATCTTTATGTCATAATGAGTGACAAATTTGAGACTATAAAATAGTCACAAAGTGTGACGATTTAAGACTATCATTGTTGTTAGTAATTGTGAGGAGTAACCATTGATCTTTTAGTCATTAGTAGTTACTATTTTCATACTATTTTTTGGCACCACAAGTGACATATTTGAAACGTTATTTTAGTCACGACAAATGACGATAATGAGACAATTACTTTAGTCTCTATCTGATACAATTTTGCTACTATTATGAACCGTAACAGTTTAACACAAAATAGTCATTAAATAATTTGTCACTAAATAATTTGTCACAAATTGTGTGACGTTTTTGTTACGAAAAACATTTTGTGACACATGTATTGTGACTGTTCAAAAATCATCACAAATTCATAACTATTTTTGTATTGTGACGAAAGAATTTGTCTTAATGTGTTCAGTTTCTTGTAGTGAATAAATCTTAAAACTTTTAAATGAATAAGGATTAAAACATAACTCCATACACATTCCTTTTAACCAGATACCTTTCTTAGATGCTTCAGTTAGTGCCATGTATTCTGCTTCTGTAGTGGATAATGCAACAACACTTTGAAGTGTTGATCTCCAGCTAACAGTGTTTCCACCTACCAAGAACACATAACCAGAGACTGGCCTTCTTTTGTCAAGGTCAGTTGCATAATTCGGACCACAATAACCAACAATATCAAAATTTAACTGCTTAGAAAACGTTTAACACAAGTTAGAAGCTCCTGCTAAATATCTTAATACCCAATTCACTGCTTCCCAATGTTTCCTTCCTGGTTTAGCCATGTATCTGCTAATCAGACAGATTGCATAGCCTAGGTATGGTCTAGATCCAATCATGGCATACATTAAGCTGCCAACAACACTAGCATAGGGTACATTATCCATATAGTTTGCTTCCACTACTAACTCATCCTCTGTTAAACTTCTAAGCTTAAACTAAGAATTAACAGTGTAATAGCTGCTCTAGCTTCTTGCATATTAAATGATATTAGAACATGTTTTAAGTACTTCTCCCGAGATAGTTGTAGGACTCATTTATTTCTGTCTCTGATGATATCCATTCCTAGTATACGAGTTACATGACCTAAGTCCTTCATCTCAAACACTTCCATTAGTCCTTCTTTCAGCTTTTGAATGCCTGCTTTATCCTGAGAACAAACTAACATATCATCAACATAAATTAACAAGTAAATCCTATCTTTTACCTCCCTTCCTTTGAAGTACACACACGGGTCCCTTGAACATCTTATAAAATATTTTGATTTCATAAATTCATCAAATCCTTGATTCCATTGCCTTGGTGATTGCTTTAATCCATATAGGGATTTCTTTAATAGACACACTTCTGATTCCTTTCCTTTTCTGACAAACTCCTCTGGTTGACACATGAATATTTCTTCATCAAGTGTCCCATGAAGGAAAGTTGTCTTCACATCTAGTTGTTCCAACTTGTTGATACCAGGTTTAGCACATGCCCTGAAAGCCCATTTCGACCCAAGGCCCAGCTGGATGCCGACGTGACGAAGGAGAAAGGCCCAGGAAGACAGAAGCTATATGGGCCGACCTGA
>OVBE01011436.1:0-14167 GCA_900406425.1 Iberis pinnata
AATTTCAGATGATACCTACAACATTACACTGATTATATTACCTTCGTATGAGCTTTCTCAAAAATGTTAATGTGATCTACAAGAACATTACAACTCCTGAGTTTGGATCCAAATTGACTTCAGTTGGAATGGCAATGAAGGTGTCTTGGCCCCCAGCATCCTGCGCATCCTGCACATTGGACCTCCAGATCCAATTATAGATGTCCACTTACTTTTGTCCACTTAGGGAACACATGATAAAAAGGGGGTTGTACATAGTGCTTACCTTCTCCAACTAGAGCTGGAAGTCCCAAAGGCCAGTACGCCGTAATAGATCCATGCAAGCCTTCTCGAGAGCCGCATTACTTAGAGCCTTATGGACTTCTGGATCGCTAGATAGGGGTGGTGTTGCAGCGCCTGCGTACGTGTAGTCGTCATCGCTAGAATCTGAATCCTCGCGCCGGCTACATATTTCAAATTCTCCTCTGACAAAGAAACTCGTGTCATCTTCAGTATCATCACCCTTTATTTCAAAAATGATGGACATATAAGGGTGTGATCTAGGGCAAAAAATGAGAAGTTCCATAAGACGTGAGAAGCTTTCGAGACCTACCTGACTCGGATTACATGTGTTCTTGTGGACGGTGGACAATAAGTAGTTGTCAACATTTGGGCTGTCCACAGTTTCACTTTCAGGACGCGTGTTTGAATCAGATGGCTTATGAGATGCATCGGAAGGTGAAATCAATGAGGGACCTGTTTCTCGACTTATGCCGAGCAGAATGGGAACCTCCGATTGCTCGACCGTCTTCTCGACCGGCTGCTTCTCGTCGAGGCGGAGCTTCTTTTTCACCGGCGACGACGTTGCCATTCTCTCTCTGCTTTGTTTCGAAATTTTCTCTACAAATATAAATTGACACTTGAAAGTCCTCTAAAGCTAATATTATGCAAAGATAAATTGTAAAGGTCTCAAGAACACAAACTCTCTCTGCGACATTATGACATGTCATGTCTAAAAACCAGCTGTACACCATACTCGATTACGATTTTTTTTTTAATTCAGAAAGGGCAAACTTACGTAATTTGGTTGGACGTGACATTTGAAAATTTTCAACAAATAATACCAATATGGTATATTCCGTAAGTCCTTCTGGTTTTATGGTATATTTCATAATTTGCTCAAAATTAAATTTAAAATAAGTTTAAGAAACAAAAAAAAACCAGCAATAAAATCATTATTTTTCTTACACCATTTTAAAATTAAAATCCATATTGATCTTGGGGTTTTTTAAAATCACTAACATTACATATTGAAGATTTTATAATCAATATTCAATGTATACGATTTATGTGTTTCAAAATTACATATGGAACCATTTTTCAAAAGCATAGGAAGATAAAACATTCATTTAAAATTTTGATAAGGAAATGTAAAAATTAAAAGTTGTGACAATATTTCATATATAAACATGATTCAAAGATAGAAATCAAATAGTCTAAAAATAAATAATGTCCAACACCAAGCTCAAACAAAAAGTATAAATCAATCTTTGGACTGGCCCAATCGAATAATTATCATTTCGCATTCGCCATTGTTATCTATAATCCATATTTCATAAATGACACATTAATAAAATGTATAAGTAAAATCAAATTGAATACGATAAGAATTAGAGTTATATCTTCCTTATCACCCTTGTAACCAAATATCCATGAACGAGTACAAAGCAAAGCTTGGATGTTTTAGGAAGAAACCGACTTTGATATTTTTTATCACATGATACGAATATTATGCATGTCCATTGCCATGTATGTTAGCGCGCTAAAACGATGTTTGTTTTCATTCCAATATTGCAAAACATTCAAATTAGGATGTTTTTTCATCTCTAATTTTGGATCCTAGAAATACATATCCAAAGCTGACTTTCCGGTTTTTTGATAGTCCTAAGTTATTTTGAAAAACACGTTAGTATCTAAAACAATAAGTTTCTTTATAAAATGTATAAATCATGTTAATCATATTCTCACCAAGTAAAGTGTCTAAAACATGGTTATATATCTTAATAGAAGAATCACATCCAAATTCCTTTGTCCTATAAAATATCTACATAACTCGTTCAGCTAAACCTACTTGCCGATATAAACTAATAACACTAACAAAAAAATCTTCATAACAGTACCTCAAATGTCAAAGGTGTGTGTTTGAATTTCTTTTTTTTCTATGAAAACAAGAGTCAACTCCTGTCGAAGTCACAAATGGAGTCAAAGGAAGTCTTTTCCTATACTATGTAACAAACCTATAAAGCTGACTCTTAAGATGTTTTATTCTTATGACGTAAACGGATCAAGCTCATCATAACAATGTTTCAAAAGTCTAAATTTTATTCTTGGATCGAGAACCGCACCCATTGCAAGAATAACACTATATTGCTCCCAATAATTGTCAAATTTCATTCTCATCTTAGAAATCATATCTCAAATAACATAATCTTCATTTCTCCTATTCACCTCCAATAAACGTTGAATCTTCCAAATATGTCAAAAATATAAGTTAGACGTTGAGTAACTTCTCTGTGACATTAAAGTAGTAATACTATAAAACGGCATCAAAATCCCATAGATACTTTTCGCCCTCTTTCATTCTTCACTTCGTGGACAATGCTTGTAGCTTTTATCAACCACCTTAAACCTATTCAAGCACGCTCATACTTCAACGCTTTCTAAAGCATCAAGTAAGTTGAATTCCATCTATTCTGAACGTCCAAAGACATAACAACTTCGTCATCACCTTCTACACATCCTGGAAGCACAATTTTTTAGGTGTTGAACCTTTAATATACTTGTCAGTGTCTCTAATTTTTGTCAATGCATCAGTTATAACCGCAAAACCATCTTGCACAATAAGATTTAAAATGTGTGCACAACATCTGACATGGAAGAATTCCCCTTTGCACAATAAATTATCATCTAAATTCAGTTCTTTCAATATGTCTTGCATGCAGTTATTAGATGTAGCATTATCCAAAGTTAAAGTAAACACTTTCTTCTCTATTCCCCACTCCTTCAAGCATTCATGGATTTTAATAGCTAAAACATCTCAAGTGTGTGGAGGAAGCATATCACAGAAATATAGAATCTTTCTACGTAATAACGAATTTTCATCCACATAATGTGCAGTTAAAACTATATACATATCTCTAGATATTATGGCGGTCAAACAATCAGAAGTCAGACAAACCCTACTAGGAATCTTTTCTAACTCAAAAATTAATTTTAGTTTTTCCTTTTCCCATATTTTAATCACATTTGCTACAGCGGTGTTTCTAGTATAATACTTGTAGTCAGGGTTCAAATAACTAAGATAATCCCTAATCTCCTCATATTCAACAGCAAGAAAATGAAGGTTATTTTGAATGATTACTCGACTGAACTTTTCCCTAGAAACTTTATCATCAAACTTTGTTACTTTTCTTTCAACATCCAAACTCTTTGAATATGTCTCATAATGACGTTTAAAATGAGATGTTCCACTACTTGGCAACCGCAAATTATTCTTTGGACATTTCTCACAATATGCTCTTTCTTCACCATTTTCATCTTTTTGTGTAAAATAATACCAGACACTTGATCTCTCTTATATCTTTTTGAAGAAAAGAAGAACTTACTAAAATTCAAGATTGTTAAGCATTTGTTGATGATTTTTCAACACCACTACCACGACCTTGGAGCATATTCTTCTTCCTTTTCCATCACTTTAGACACAAAACTATTTGTTTCAGTTTTTCACCAAATAAACATGATATGTGAGTTAAACAAAATTGGAACTATACAATCACTTTTCCAACTAAATCTAATCACACAAAAGAATATCAAGGACTACAATCAAGACCTAATCACATAAAAGACCAACTTATAATCAACAATTATAGTGCTTGCAGAGTGTAAATTTATAATTGAGGAGATTAAAAGTGAAGAAGTTGCTCTGCGAGAAGATCTTTACTCTGCTGATAGGAAATTTTTAGAATATTACAATGTAAGTGGAAAAATGATCACAATGCATCATGAAAAACAAAAATCTGACTATTATATGATTTTACATATAAATATGAATTATATTAGATAAGATTCTACTTGTATATGAATCTAACATTAATACGTAAGTGGTCTCACTGTTTTCAATTGAATTAATTGCTGCTATTGCTTTGTTCTCATTTTCCTTACTATATATATTGTTACAGGATGAGATGCAAAAGACTTAGTTGTATAAAATGTGTGAGATCATGAACGCAAAATTATGGTATCATCTCATCCTTTACTATTTAGAATATAAATTTGAGGCTATTGCAGCAGTTAACGCAATATTAATAGCCATCTTCTCTATTATCATTTTCCAGTAAATTTAAATCACTTGTATCCTTAACAAATCTACATATCCCTCATTTCATTAAACAACTTGCAATTACAAAACTAACCTCAGGAAAAAATCATTGAGAAAAAAAAGAGGAGTGTGCGTTTTGCGGTTCCATTTTTGCGGTTTCATATTCGTTTTAGTTTGACAGAGAGATGACGCGAGAGAGCCTCCTTCTCTAATTTCTCGACCTCCTCTGGCTCTCCTCCCCCACTCGAAAGCTGCTCCGCCTCGGTTACTTGCTACCGATGTTTAAAGAGGTTCAAAATAGAGAACGGGCAAGTTTAAAGCTTTTCCCGATTGGAAAGCTCTTGAATGAGCTGGAAAACCTTATTTGAATGGATTTGGGAAAAATGCCAAAAAAACCTCAAACTTTCAAAATAAAGCCAAAATACGCTCTCATGTAAGCCATTTAAAACCCAATTTTTTTTGTTTAAAGCCATTTAAAATTCCAACTAATATTGAACCTCACTATTCCGTTAATTAGTTTTGTTAACTAATCGTTTTTTGAATCAATGTTGCTTTGGGGATTTTAAACTCTAAGAATCCCAAATCAATTTCTCCACTTCACCATATCTCACACGAATCCTAACTTTGGGACTCATAAATGGCTACCAAATTCGGTCAGTTCTAACCATTGTTGGCCATCTCCGACTATCTTCAGCATTTTTTAAAAAATCTTTGTTAATCTAGGTCTAATTACGAGGATAAGAGATAAGCTTCTAAACTACACGTTGTTCTTAAGGATAACACCAACATTTCTAAATCTTTTCATCAATTTTCCTTCTCCAATCATAAACATACCTATTTATGTCTTCTTTTTGCCAATTCTAGTCGGTATAATGCTAGGTTCGTACATCATTGTTAGAGTGAGTCTCTAGATTGATATCTTCTTATGGTTCTATGACATTAAAACCTAATTTTATATTTTCTTAGCATTTATAAGTGCTGGTCTCTCTTTTAGAGATCTCAATCAGTGAGAGATATGTATGATTTTAAACATTTGTCATTGTTGTGTTTCATTGGATATATCAATATATTCTCTGCATTGATCAAAGAAAGAGATTATATAAATGAAGACAGAAGAACATCTATATGTTATTACATGAATATTGTTGAGCAGCATTATGTGTGTTGGGATACTCAGGATGTGTTCATGAACTCGAGCTAAATAAGAATATTGCTTCCGAAACATTAAGAAGCATAAAACTGCTTTACTTTGGTTTTGATTATTGTGTGATGGACTGTAAATCCTTTGTATGTAGTCTTATTTCTTTGTAGTAAGTGTTTGTTTAACTAGTTTAACTATCTTCTGAATGAAAGGTTACCTTTGTATATTGAATCTTAATAAGGACCTGACATTGCTTTAAATAAATTCATATGATGCATGTAATCCTAATCCTTGTATTTGTTCTGCAATGTCGAATAAAAAATTAAATACATTTTTTACTTAAGACAACACGGTACCATCTTTTTCATTTAAAGTATCACCATGGTTATAATAATAGTTAGCAGATATTTAACGAGACTTGATGCGGGCAAGAAACTTTGAAGCAAAATTATCCACACGAAAGAAAATTTAGAAAATTACTCATCTACAAAGATTAAAAATGAAAACAAAGTCATAAGCAACGGTTTTAAGAACAATGTCAAATATGACGGGAGATGGATATGGGAGTAGGTGCTCAACGACTGTCAAAACTTACCGAATTTGGTTGGATTTGGCCGCGATTTCTAAGTTCCATAGTTAGGATTCGCGTGAGATATCATCGTGAATTGGAGAAATCGATTTGTGGTTTTTAGAATTTTTAATTCTCCAAAATAACAGAGTTTCAAAAAATGATTAGTTAACAGAACTAATTAACAAAATAATAATATTTTAAATGTTGACTTAATTGATATTTAAAATGGCTTGGTCAATAGTATTTGGAATTTTAAATGGCTTCAAACAAAAAATTTTGGGTTTTAAATGGCTTATATGATAGTTCAAGGTTTTTTTTTTGCTTTATTTTAAAAGTTCAAGGTTTTTTTGGCATTGTCCCCGAAGGGATTTAGATGTTGCATCTTGGTCTTGGAGTCCATTATGACTGTAATTGAGTAGGACAATGGTTGCATTGTTCGATTCGTATTGCTTATAGATTTTAAAATCAAAATGGATAGAGCATGACAAATAGTGAAACTAGTATTACTGCTAATTATGGTATAACTAGTAATACTGGTATAACTTTAAAAGTTTCTGGATACGAATTAATTTTTTTGCGATGATTTATATATGCATAATGTATGGTTTTCAACAATTTTTGCAGGATAGAATGAGCAACAATGTCATCATACACTTTAGAAGCGAAGGTCACATGTATTGTTTAGGGTGGAAAATGATATAGAGGAGATAAATATTTCAATGGTAGAAGCACATATATGTAAAAAGTTTGCGCTAGATGAAAGTAATGGGACGTTGAAATTAAGTTATATTCCACTGTTGGTTGGGTGTGAGGAAAAAGTCATGATTTATAATGATGAGGATCTTTGTGGTTATCTATGGTCCCTTGATAAAGAGAACCGTGCATTTTATTTGTGGAGGTCATGAAAAGGTCAAAACTCCCAAAGCAACTTTCAAGAGCGGGCAAACTAAGTTCTTTAGGTATGAACTATGAAGTGTGGAATTCGAATGATGATGAAATCGAAGAGCAAGCCATAACTTTATATGGTGGCAAAAATCAAGTTGATAAACAATGTGAGGGAGATAGTGTAGATTGAGGAGATGCTAGAAAAAGTTGTTGAAGAAGTAAATGTGGATGAAAATATCGATGTAAATGAGGATGAAAATGTTGATGGCAATGTGGATAATGATATGCAAGACACAGAAATACATGATAGATATGTAGATGTTCCACATGTTGCGGAACCAATTCAGTTTGGGGAGGAATGGGAAGACGGTATGGGTTTGAAAATACAATAAGAGTTTGTTAGTAGAAATGCAGTGCATGAAGTGGTGGATAGAGGCGCATGTAAAAAAAGTTTTGAGTTTAAGCTGGTCAAATCAGATAAGGAGAGACTAGTGAAAATTATCCTAAGTAAGGATGTAAATAGGGACTACGAGCTGTGAAGATTACAAACTCCAAAATGTTCTCTATTAGAACGTACAACAAGATGCATACATTCTCTCATGGAAGTCATAGTAATTGTAACTCAAAGAGGAAATGCATGTTGATATCTTAGCTTTTTGATGTCTTTTAGCATTGAGTTTGATTGCATTTTAGGTTGTTTCGCTTGCATTTAGGTTTGGAAAATTGCATCTTTGCATATCATGACATATTTCAGGTGTTTAAAGTGTGTGAAGTCGAATTGGAATCAAACCGGTGAGAAAAGGATCAAAAAGGAGCTAAAGAAAGCATTAGGGAGAAGTATCTGCCAACCTATACCGGTGGATCAGCTGATACATGTCATGAAGAACCAGTCTCGAGCAAGACAAACATATACAGTTAAACCGATACACTTGTATCGGTTAACTTGTATCGGTTGGATCAAGCCGATACCAGTTATGAGGATGTGATATCGGAATGATAGATGGTATTGGAAAAAGAAAAGAACGGTTGGGACAAAAAGTAGAAATGGAAAAAATATGTTTAAGGATAGCTTAGAAGGGGAATAATAGTAAAAGTTATCGTCTAGTAAAGGATTTTGGGAAGTAAAAAGGTTGGGCATAGCTAAAAAACGAAAAGAAAGTACTGCAAGGAGGAAAAATGCCAAGAAATGGTAAAAGAATGAATAAAAGAAAGGATGCCATAATCCTTTAAAAAGTCAAAAGAATCTCAAATAGAATCAAGTAAAAACTAAATTCTCTCCTAAGTTAAGTAGTTAAGAAAGAACGAAGAAAAAGGAATGAGAACCACAATGATTACTTTTGAGTTTCAAGGGTAGAGATAAGATCACTTTGGTATTCGACTTAGGATAACTTTTAGCTTTCGGGTTATGGGTAGATGAGATCCTTTTTTGTATGCATCTAAGTGTTCTCACCTTTAGCATTCTACTAAAGTTCATTTCTCTTTTGAGTGATCCCAGTTTTGAATGGGAAAAATTGCATGATAAAGGGACCATTTTTGTCTCTTAACCAGTCTTTTAGCCAAATGAGTTCATTGAATTTCAATAGTGTGATTCATGGTTTTCACTTAATGAATGTTAAAGAGATGAACGGATTTGAATTCATGTGAAAGTTATGATTGATCTCAATTGAGTTTTGATGAGTATGACTAAGATTTTTAAGTAAAAAGAGATTGGTTTGCATTTTATAACTAGTAACTTAGACATCGACCTTACTTAATTTATCAGCATGTTTTGGTTCTGAGTTCCCACTTTCAAACCTCTTCTCCAGGTTTATGAAATACTTGATTGGGAGAAAGCAATGATTAAGTTTGGGAGAGTTGATATCTTAGCTTTTTGATGTCTTTAGCATTGAGTTTGATTGCATTTTAGGTTGTTTAGCTTGCATTTAGGTTAATGAAGTTGCATTTTTGCATATCATGACATATTTCAGGTGTTTAAAGTGTGCGAAGTCAATTGGAATCAAACCGGTGAGAAAATGATCAAAAAGGAGCTAAAAAGAGCATTAGGGAAAAGTATCGGCCAACCTGTACCGGGTGGATCAACCAATACATGTCATGAAAAACCAGTATCGAGCAAGACCAACCGATACACTTGTATCGGCTAACTTATATCGGTTGAATCAAGTCGATACCAGTTATGAGGAGGCGATATCGGACGAGCATGACCGGTACACAGAGGTCAATATAGCTGTATCGACCAATGTGTACCGGGTGGTAATGGCCGATACATTTCATAAGGAGGCAATATCAAGTGCTTGTATCGGGCAATATGGCGATATCCGTCTGAAATAGTCTAAGAAAATGAAGTTGACCAAGTCTTAACTCATTTCTATTTGTGGGTTAACCCATTTGTTTTGGGTTAATCCAAGAGACAAATGAATACTATTTAACCATTTTTCCTAATTTTGAGGGATCTCATCTTTTAAGCTTTATTCTCTCTAAGAACATTTTGTAATCGCTTTGAATCTTATGCTTATTTGAGTTTAATTTCTTGTTTGATTGATTTTAATCTTATCAATTCTTCTTATAATCATGACTCAACACATCTTTAACCTAGATTTTGTGTTTTCTCAATGACTAGTGAGTAATTCTTTTTTAGCCAATGGGTTAGGTGATTAGGGTGATTAGGAGATAAAATGTAATGTTTATGACTTAAATAGTTTATATCTTCACTCAACAGGTGTTCTTAAGGATAGATTTTTTTTGATTACTCAAGTTTAGATCATAGGAAAAATTATGCCCGAAATATGTTTGATAAAATTCTCCAACCAACTATTGTTTGCTAAATGAGACCTAGCCAAGAGATTTGTGTTAGTTAGTTTAGTGGTTTTGAGATGTGTTAGGGCTTAATGTTTCATAATTATGTGATTATCAAAGAGATTGTTTTAATTACATGATTAGGAAAATGATTAATGTCATGAGAGTGGATTAGTCTAATTAGGGGAATTCTGGGCCAAAGATTAACATTAATTGTTAGCATTGAACATCATACGAAGTCGATCAATCACCCGAATCAATAATATTTGCCCATTTGCTTAGCTTTTTATTGTTAATTCCAATTTTAATCTTTTGTTGACTTTATTTAATCTTGTTGACTTTGATTTCTTTGACTTTTGGTTAACTTTTTAGTTTATTGCATGATTAATGTTTCAAAATCAATCAAACCTTAATGGTTTAGACTAAATATGATTCTTATAGGACTGGTGTGTTAACATTTTCTGATTTGGATTGATCCTTAATTGCTATAACGATATAAATAGACTTTACATATTTGCTTAGACTTATAATTGGCAAATTCTTGTTTATCACAGGCCACGGCTAGTTGCATCTCTATTGCATGAAGATTATCCATGCCAAATGGTAACTCCTCCTCCTAGAAGTATTATGGATCTGGTGTGGAAAAAAATCGGTGTCAATGTATCATACTCCATTACTTTGAGAGGTAAAAACGAAGCTGTCAGCGTTTTGCGTGGGACTCCCGGGGAATGTTATGTTGTATTCTTATTTATACATGTTATGGAAGATCAATAAAGGGACAATAACAAGTGTTAAATTGGATGAATCAGACATATTCAAGTACTTGTTCATCGCTCTGGGAGCTAGCATAGAAGGTTTTAAAGTGATGAGGAAAGTTGTAACCGTAGATGCTACTTTTTTGAAAAATGGATATGGTGGTGTACTCATTTTCGCATCTGACCAGAATCCTAATTTGCACCACTATCCTTTAGCCTTTGGTGTGCTAGATGGTGAGAATAAGGACAGTTTGAGTCAGTTTTTTGAGATGTTCAAAATTGTTTGGCTTGATTCATCAGAGTTGGTGTTTATGAGTGATAGAAATGTAAACCTCATCAATGCCATAGCTAATGTATTTTTGATGGCTCATCATGCGCATTGTATATGGCATTTGTCTCAAAAAATGTGAAATGTCATGAAACTAACATCAACAAAGAAGTTGTTCAATGGATATATATGGAAATGGCTCAGATTTACATAGTTCATGAATTCAATGTTGTTTTCAAGATTCGATTTCCTACTGCTGTGAAGTATGTGGAGGAATCTAGTGAGAAAGAAAAGTGGGCGAAGTGTTGCTTTCCAGGAGATAGATACAACATCGACATAAGTAACATTATGGAGTCGATGAACATCGTTTTCAAGGATTCGAGGAGGTACTCTTTAATACCCTTGTTGGATACGATCATTTAAAAAAACAAGTGATTAGTTTAATGAACATAGGAAAGAAACCGTTAGAGGATCCAGTGAATGGAAACTAGTGCCTCAAGTGGAGAATTGTGTACATGAAGCATGGTCGGTTGCAAAAAAATTAATTGTATTGGAGGTAAAATCTTTCGACCCTGAATACAGTGTCGTCGATATTGATGGGAACTCGTATTTAGTGAATCTACTTGCAAAAAGTTGCAAGTTCTTTGACATTGAAAAATATCCTTTTGTCCACAGAATAACGGCTTACATTCTATACTTTAACCATATTTTAAACTCTAATCATGGTAGTAGTTCTGTTTTCGAGCTAAAAGATTTGATCTCTAAATACTATTTCACAAAGTTGTGGGCATTGGCATATTATAGGTCTATTTATGTGGTTCCTTATAGGAGTCAGTGGGACGTTCCTGATTACATAAAAGAAATAAAGATCATGGCTCCAAAGTGTAACAAAAAGAGGGGAAGAAAGAAAGTGAAAAGGTTTCCATCAGCTAGAGAACGTCGGCCATGTACACAAAATTAAAGGCGTCCAAACAAAGTCTACAATGATTTTATTTGGAAATTGAAATGTTTGAATTTTACTATGTTTTATTTGTACAATATGTATAACTATAATATCTTTTGTGTAATAAAAGTATTACATTTTCAAAATGAATATCGAATTGAGTTTGGAATTTTACATTATTACATTATAATTTGAAACAAAGATAGTACACCTATGAACTCATAATTGGAAACAAAGATAGCAGACTTAAGAACTCATAAGGAAAATATTGTATTCCAAAAATGTTCTACTCTACAACCCAACACACCACATACACGTTTATAGTTACTTTGTTAAATATGTGTCTTTCGCATCATTCTCTTTCAAATATCACCTCTCTTTTTCTCATCATTCTCTCTCAAACACTCTCCAAACAGGAAATAGATCCATGGATTGAGAATCATGAAAGGAGGGAAATGAAGAGGATGAAGAATCACTTCGACATGATTGACTTCATTGTTTATGCTTACTTCGGGATTCCAACTTCCTGTCCTTGTAGACAATGAATCGGTTAAGAGGTTTCTACTAATCCAAAGGATCCTGATTTCTTACCACGCCGGAATTACTGGACTTGCAAGGTTTTCAAGGATGACGGTTTCCACTTCCGTCAACTATGGGTTATAAGAATTGAGGATGAGGTTCGCCGTTTAAGGCAGGAGATGGACGATATGTGTGCAGAGATTGCTGAGCTCAAAAAGCTTATTACTGGTGTATGAGATGTTGTTTGCTAAGACTTGTGTAATAAATTTTATGTATTAAGACTTATATCATGTTGTGTTAAGGCTTATGTCATGCTGTGTTAAGACTTATGTCATGATCTATGAATTCCCAGTCTTCTTAGTATATCTACCAGTTTTCCGAATTTTGGCGTGAAAAACTTTTCAATTTTATGCGGGCTTTTCTAAAAAATTTGAAATATTTGCGTTAAAAATTTTCAAATTTTTGGCGGGCTCTCTAAAAACTCTAAAAACAGATTCTTCATATCATTTCTCTATAACCTCTCTCTCTCTCTTTCGCATCAAACTCTCTCAAATTCCCATCCGAACACGAAATGATTCCAACTTGTTGCCCTTGTGGAAAACGAATCCAACTTGAAGTTTCTACTAAACCAAATGATATGGATTTCTTACCAGGTCGAAAGTACTGACTTGTAAGGATTTCAAGGTTATTTTGATTTTTTTTCTTTTCTCTTCTTTTCTCTAATTTATTTTAACTATGTCACACCGAAAAAATGATGGTTTCCACTTCCGTCAACCATGGGTTATCGGAATTGAAGATGACATTCGCCGCTTAAGGTGGGAGATGGACGAAATGCTTGCAGAGGTTGTTGAGCTCAAGAAGCTTATTCCCCATGTATGAGATGAATTATGTATTAAGACTTGTTTCTCTACGTTATGTTGTGTTAAGACTTGTTTCTCTATGTGATGTTGTGTTATGATATATGAATTCCTAGATCTACTAGTAAACTCAGTTCTCTAGTTTTTCTAGTTTCCCCAGTTTTATCATTTTTTAGTTTTTCCTTATTTTACCAGCTTTGCCAGATTTACCAGTTTTAGTACAAACCATCATAAACACAAGTTTTAGTTACAACCAAAAGCAACATAATTTTAGGTTTTAGTAGAAACCAAAAGCAACATAAGTTCAGATTTTAGAATCGCACAAAATCAACACAAGTTTTTTAGTGCACACCAAAAGCAAGAGATCAATGACAAAAATCTCATTTCTTTTCACTTCTTCGGCATCTTCGTTGGCCTTTCCTCTTCCTCCACATCCGCATTTCTAGCATCTAACTGCTCCTGAACATAAGCTCCAACTTTTTTCTCAATCTTCTTCATCCGATCTCTCATATCTTCTTTGAAGCTGTTAAACACTTCTACCAGTTCATTTAACTTCACCATCATCTATGGTCCTTCATCTGTGGCTCAAGTATCTGTTCTACCTTTATCAGGATGAGGGGATTCACGGGCAGCCACATCTTCCTCCAACATATCTTTAAACCTTACAACATCTCCACAGCAAAACACTTTATCCAGGTCTTCACAATCACGTCATCCTTATTAATAATGTCCTCTGGTTCTGTAATCAGATCTAGTAAAGTTTGTTTCTCTTTGGAAATAGCCAAGATGTTATCAATATTCTACAAAATAAACAACTACGTATAAAATATATAAAAGCATACTAAAGTAGTTGTAAACTTAATTTATTAAGCAAACAACTAACTTTAGTTGTACCAAGTTCTTTATTTATTTTTGATAGTTGAAATCCCTTCATTTCACTTCTCTTAAACTTTGATTGGCACATCTTTGGACATGTTGGGTCTACGTGATCAACCGACTCTAGGAAGCTAGCCCCTGACTTCTTTGTGAGAGCAGAAACCCTCACACCAAATTTAATCGGAAAATGTATTGAAAATAG
>OVBE01011437.1:0-14166 GCA_900406425.1 Iberis pinnata
TAGGTTTAAAGTAACCGTAAGACAACATATATACATCTCAATAGCATTATCAATTCTCATTTAATGAAGTGGATACATACATTTTATTAATATTCACTTTAAATTGAAAACAGGGTCTTTATTAACACATATTATATAATTCACATTCGTCAATGAATTATGGTTTAAGGTTTACTAACAAATATAAAAAGAGGAGTAAACCCAACCCTAAACCCTAAACCCGTACTATTCTGATAATTTTATCATATAAAAATGTGAGTTAGACTCTTGATGGGTTATTTATTGTACATTGTATATGATTAAATTTATATGAGTTAGATCTCGTTCCTAAATCTACATGTTAGGTTTAAAGTAACCGTAAGACAACATACTTACATCTCGATAGCATTATCAATTCTCATTCTATAAAGTGGATACATACATTTTATTAATATTCTCTTTAAATTGAAAATAGGGTCTTTATAAAACATTTTATATAATTCACATTCGTCAATAAATTATGGTTAAGGGTTTACTTACAAATATAAAAAGGGGGAGTTAGCCCAACCCTAAACCCTAAACCCTTATTATTCTGATAATTTTCTCATATAAAAACCGTGAGTTAGACTCTTGATAGGTTATTTAGAATATACATTGTATTTGATTAAGTTTATATGAGTTAGATCTCGTTCCCAAATCTACATGTTAGGTTTAAAGTAACTGTAAGACAACATATATACATCTCGATAGCATTATCAATTCTCATTCAATAAAGTGGATACATACATTTCATTAATATTCACTTTGGATTGAAAAGAGGGTCTTTATTAACACATTTTATATAATTCACATTCGTCAATGATTTGTGGTTTAGGGTTTACTAACAAATATAAAAAGGGGAGTTAAGCAAACCCTAAACCCTTATTATTTTGATAATTTTCACTTATAAAAATATGAGTTAGACTCGTGATGAGTTATTTAGAGTATACATTGTATATGATTAACGTGAGCTAGATCTCGTTCCCAAATCTACATGTTAGGTTTAAAGTAACCGTAAGACAACATACATACATCTCGGTAGCATTATCAATTCTCATTCAATAAAGTGGATACATACATTTTATTAATATTCACTTTGTATTGAAAAGAGGGTCATTATTAACACATTTTATATAATTCATATTCGTCAATGATTTTTGGTTTAGGATTTACTAACAAATATAAAACAGGAAGTTAACCCTAAACCCTTACTATTCTTATAATTTTCTCATATAAAATCGTGAGTTAGACTGTTGATGAGTTATTTAGAGTATACATTGTATATGATTAACTTTATATGAGTTAGATCCCGTTCCCTAACTACATGTTATGTTTAAAGTAACTGTAAGACACAAAACATACATCTCGATAACGTTATCAATTCTCATTTAATAAAGTGGATACATACATTTTATTAATATTCAGTGTAAGTTTTGAGAGAAAAGTTTAGAGGAAATCTTTCTTCCTTAAAATAGAAAAGCGGCGCATACAATGATTAAATAGGGGATCCTAGAAAAACCTAGGTTCACCCTTAAAATGGTAAAGAAAAGTTTACATAAGGTATGAAGTTGAGTAAAAGCAAAAAGCATCTCGAAACTGTGTGTACTGACCAGGAGGGGACCATTAGGATGCGTGTCATGTTTGAATCTAGCCTCAAAAGTGGATTCTTGGCCAAAATGAGCTTAACGGCTGTTTTTAGACTTCTAGAAGGTTCCTTATCCAAAATAGCTCGAGCATGTCCAGTTTGGTGGATAAACTGTTAGTTTTGGCCGAGGATCCCTTTTCGCTAAGTTCCTCGATGGTTCTCGAGACAATGTGCATTATCGGCTCGATAATATGATATGCGGTTTGATTATGCGCATCGTCCTGCTTCAGTCCAATCCTTCATCCGATAGGTCGATCTTCCACAATTACTGGCTTGATCCTCCGCATGGTCTGTCTCGGTAATGCGAATTGTCCACTTGGCCATATTTCTAGACATGTGCATGGCCCGGTAGCTTGTATTCCAAGTTTCTTCCTTCCCGCACACACTAACTCGCCAGAACGCATGTTTTCCTTCCTGGCTCGATATCTCGTGCATGGTTGGCCCGTTTTCACACATGGTCGTCGAGTCTTCATCCGACTTGGCCTAGTTTCAGGCTAAGTCGTATTTTCTTCATTTCTTTTGGCCTCTCTCAATATTTCTTCATCCTCATTCTTTTATGAACATTTTCTTTACCACTTCTTAAGTCTTGGCCGATGATGCCCAAAAATCAACACATTTCTATTACGACCGCGTTTGATTTACGGTGCGGTTGAATTTGATTTTATTGCATAAGATTTTTTTCTGAGTTTCATTATACATATAAATAAACAAATCTTCTTAAACAATCTTGTATTTTACACGGAGTAAAATCCCTAAATAAAAACAACAGTTTAGTTTTCCTACTTTTCACCCTGGTCGTCTTCTCTGAAATCGTCTTCGTCGAAACCGTATTCGCCGTCGTCATGTTCTCCTGTATGTTGTGAGTGATTTTGACATATAATGCGACTGAGTTTGAATATTGTTAAGACTGAGTTTGATTTCTGATACCACTGAGTTTTAGGCCATGATTGTTTACAGATTTTAAAAGAGATTTTTGTTTTTGTTTTTCAAAATCTATATTTTTAGCCATTCAAGATTTTAGAAAAATAGACCGAGTTTGATCCCTGTACAACTGTCCAACTTTTCTACTAATTCACGTGTTGTTTGCTCATCTATAAGCAAAACTCTACATCCTCTACTGTCGGCGTCGAATACATATCTGTTTTTTTTAACCCAGTTTACGGAAACAATAAGTACCCAATCCATAAGCTCTCATTGTGAGATGAAGAATAAGATGAAGAAGATAGATGGAGAAATTGATTACCAAAGAAGAATCGGTAAGACTATCTACAATGCAAAAAAAAATTCAACACCCTCTTTCTCAAATTTAACCTTCCACATCATCATCCGCAATGGATGATGACATGGCATGGATGCTAACATGGATGATGACATGGCAAAAAGATAAGTCAGCCGCAATACCAACACATAACCCAGTCCAAGTAAATCAGCCATTAAATGCAACGTAAGTCAGTCGCAAGGTGAATGGTATTCTAGTAATTAATCTTTCTCAAATTAATCAATCGTAATATGCTGGAAAACCATAAGTCAGTCCTATCGTTAATTAAATCAGCGGTCACATGAATGTTATTCTAGTAATTAATCTTTCGCTAGTAGGTCAGTCGTAAACACGATGAGTTGAACGTTAATCCAGCTCTTTACGGCTGAGCATAGGTATCTCAGCCGTATAAACATCCAATAAGTCAGCTTCATTAATACACGTCAGCGAATTCCTACGTGGCGAATGGCATTCCTGTAAATACGTTTTTTGTCACAGTTTAATAGAAGGGTACGCTAGACATTTAAAAAATGCAAGTAGTAAAAAAAAATATTTGTATGGTTCTAGTCATTTGTACTAAAATGTATGGTAGTTAACCTATTTTCCCTTTTTAAAATGTTTTTTTTTTTTTTGAGGTGTTGTTGCAATAAATAGTATATACTATATAAACTTACTCAGTTGACAAGAAAATCGAACAAGTAAGAAACTTATGATCGTGTGGAATATCACCAAGGACCAACTAGTCACCATTTTTGTCTTTGTTGCTTAAAATATACTATGTATTGGTCAAACTTCAATATATAATATGTTTGTGTTTTTAAATTATGAATATTATATTTTTAAATGTTGATTCTTTTGTTATTTGAGGTGTTATTGCATTAAATAGTGTATATTCGCTCTATTTCACATAAAGTGAGGTTTTAGACAATTTTTTGTTTCATATTACGTGATATTTTTATATTTTTATGCTAAAATTTAGAGTTAATAATTATTTATATTCTGCAAAATAATTTTAATTGGTTAAATTAGTTGTAGGTAATGATGTTTGTATGGAAAAGAAATAAATTAAATGATGTTTTTTATCAATCATTGTACAAAAGCCTTAATCATCAAATAATATGAAAGAGAGAGAATAGTATGGAAACTTACTCAATTGACTAGAATATCGAACAAGTAAGAAACTTTTGACCGTGTGGGATATTATCAATGACCCCTTGTGCTCCTAACGAAAAAGTTCTTCAAATTGTATAAAATGGGATAATAAAGGGAAATCAATTGTTTTATATGTTTGTCTTTTTTTTTTGTCACCATATGTTTGTCTATATGATTTAAGATAATTGATCGATAGAGTGTATATATGTTTTTTTACTGTCTGCTATTTTCATCCTTTCACAATTAATATTTGTTTTCTTGAAATTAATTCGAACATGAATGGACTCCAAACTATCCAAGATTGTTGCAGACTCTCAACTAGATTGGTCTAGCTTCAACATTTCTTGCTAGCTTCTGCGAGTTCTTATATACCATATATATTCGAGAAAATCTTCCATGACAATTTGATAGATATTATTGAAACATTTGTTGAGCGTTGCATACCCAACAAGTGGATACCTAATTTCCAATGATGGTGATCACCAAATATATATATATATAAGAAATCATATTTTATCTTGAATTATAGTCGATGAGACCCTAATCAGGCCACAAATTTTGACAAGTAAAAATCTTGATGCTAATATTATGTATTTTTAAATATCAGTAATAATATAACTATATTTTGGTGTGGTATACTAGAAGTGTAGAATCTATTTGTGGTTCTAAAATATGAATTGATTGTTTTTAAATGTTGTTTCCTTTTTTATTTGAGGTGTTATTAGAATAAATAGTATATAGTATATAAACTTTCACCATTTTTGTCTTGGTTGCTTAAAATATACTCTGAATTGGTCAAACTTTAAATTATGAATATATTTGTTGATTTTTTTGTTTCATGAGGTGTTATTGCAATAAATAGTATATGTTCCTTCTGTTTCATAGTAAGTGAGGTTTTACAGAAATTTTGTGTATCATATTAAGTGATGTTTTTATATTTCTAGGCAAAAATTTAAAGTTAATAACCATTCATATTCTGCAAAATAATTTGTTATTTGTTAACGTAGTTGTAGGTAATAATGTTTATATGGAAAAGAGATAAATTAAAGGAAAATTAACTTCAATAAAACACATTTTAGTACAAATGACCAGATCCATACAAATCTTTTATTATTACTACGATTCTTTAAATGTCCAGTGTGCCCTTATATTACGTTGTGACAAAAACGTATTTACAGAACTGTCATTTGCCACGTAGGAATTTGCTGACGTGTATTAATGAACGCAGCCGTGAAGCGCTACTTACTACGATACAATTGAGTTCTTGTTACTTTGCAGCTGAGTTACACAACGCGGCTAAATTATGAGAAATTGGCTGACTTACAGAAATAAGTCAGTTGCTCGTGACGGCTTACTTACATAAAACTAGATTATTTATGTGTTAAAGGCTGACTTACGGTCATAAGTTAACATAACGTGACGGTTTACATAGATTTGGCTGATTTATGTGTTAACGGATGACTTACGCAATCAAGTTACAACTGGCTTATACATCTGCGGGTTGAGTTGTCAAAAATTTGACTGAGTTGTAGTTAAGAAATGGCCGAGTTATATTACGCTGGCTGATTTAATGATAATCGGCTGTCTGGGTTTTTAAATTCACGATTGACTTATAGGATGTTTATACAGTTGAGCTATGTATACTCAGCCGTAAATAGCTCGATTAACGTTAAACTTAGCGTATATACGGCTGACCTCTTAGCGAAAGATTAATTACTCAAATAGCATTCATGTGACCGCTGATGTAGTTGAAGATAGGGCTGACTTATGGTTCTCCAGCCTAATTACGACTGATTAATTAGCGAAAGATTAATTACTAGAATAGCATTCTCCTTGCAACTGACTTACATTGTATTTGATGGTTGATTTAATTTAGACTGTGTTATGTGTTCGTATGGTGGTTGACTTACCTATTTTTCATGTCATCATCCATGTCATCAGTTTTTATTTGTCATTTATCCATTATTCTTTAGTAATCATCGTCTCCATATATCTTCTTCATTTTTTTTCTTCATCGTTCTTTGAGAGCTTATGGATCATGTACTTTTTGTTTTCGATAATTGAGTTTGAAAAATAGATATGTATTCGACGCAGAAAATAGATGATGTAGAGTTTTACATATAGATGGAGAAACAACACGCAACGAACTATAAAAGTTGTTATTCGATGATTACGGATTGAATGAGTCAAGGCATCATGTTCATCTAAGCTATATGTTCTTGAATAAAGTTTTAAAAACAATGGCGCACGATACTCCAACATTTTATGTCTCTAATTATCGACAGTTGCAAGATTTTCTAAGCCTATTGAAAATCAAACATCTATTTCTTTATGTGGAGATTACGAAGAAGAAAAAATCGCGAAGTTAGTTTGAATGACGGAGCAAGAGAGAAGAGTAAAATGTTATATACTTTTAGCTTAGAAAGAGATCTCTTAGACGTTGAATCTATTTGCAATGATTACAGTGGGGGTTATGATGGTTTTAGTTTTGAGGACAATGACGATGACAACTACAGTAAAGTTGAAGGAGAAAAGGAGAAAGTAGGCGGAGAAGATGAAGTAGTCGAAGAAGACGAAAAATATGACGAATTTGAAAGCCGATTTGATATGTTCGACGACTCGGATGGTGCGTCATCTAAAGATGATAACTTCATCTTATACGGTGAGTCTCCATCAGAAGATATAGATTCAACGATGCTACCTCCAAATAAGAGATCTCTTAAGGTCAGAGATGTATTTGCTACACCTTGCGGTAGGGCAATGATACGAGAGTAAATCCAATTTGGAGAGACGACTGAAACTTCTTACATTTAGGGAACAATTAGATTTTGATGTAGTCGTATCCAAGATGAAGAAAGTGGTTGTTGAGTGTTCCGTTGTTGGATGTCACTGGAGAGTTCGTGCTTTTACACAAGGAGATTCCCCGGCATTTTACGTTTCGTATTTATGATTCGGATCATATAAGTTCTCTAACTAAGGGTTCTAATTGATCTCGAAAACAACAATGAATATTTTAGGACAGTTGTACAGGGACTTTCTCAGAGCCATTGGGTCCGTCTGTTCCATTTTCGAGTGTCGGAATAGCTATCAATAAGCAGTTTGGTATAAAGGTATTTATTTTTTGGATGAGTTATTTAAATGATTGGGTTGAGTTATATATATATATATATATATATATATATATATAACAGCTTAATTAATATTAATGATATGGCTGACTTATTAATCATTGTGATGGGGCTGAGTTATATTAACATTAAGCTTGAGTTATGACATCGTTGTGACTGACTTAATTATGTGTTGCATCTGACTTATTCGAATGGTCATGTGGAAAGATGCCATATTGGAAATCACATAATACGTTGCACTATGCAAGGGAAATTGATGAGGGAACACCTGAGATTGGGTTTGATAACTTGCCTTCTTACTTATACATGATAAGAAGGGCAAATTATGGTACAATTGCGCGTCTTCAAATCAATGAGTTTGGAAGATTCATGTATTTGTTCATTTCGTTTGGTGTAAACATAGCTAGTTTTCCTTTCATGCATAAAGTTGTGATCGTAGACGGTACGTTTCTTAATGGTAAATACAAAGGGACGCTTCTCACAGCACTAGCTCAGGATGGTAATTTTCAGATTTTTCCAATAGCTTTCACTATGATTGACACTGAAAATGATGAATCGTGGGAATGGTTTTTTACGCAACTAAAATTTTTGATTTCCAATGAGGAGGATCTTGCGATAATCTCATATAGGCATAAGTCGATAGGGAAAGCAATTGGGAATGTGTACCCGCTGCTGCTCGGGGAATTTTCACGTACCATTTATATAAGAACATTTTGGATGGTCGAAAGGAAAATGTGTTTTTCGTCTGGTGAAGAAAGCGGCAAGATGTTTTAGTATGCCTAATTTTAATGCTATTATTGAGGAGATTGAAGCGATTAATCATGAACTTCATGGCTACCTTGATAAGGATGATGTCCGACTGTGGGCGTGTGTCCATTTCCCGGGTGAAAGGTACAATTTGATGACTACAAACATAGCGGAATCAATGAACAGAGCACTGTCAAATGCTAAAGGTTTTAACATTGTTCGACTATGAGAATCGAGATTGGATATGATGACCAGATGGTTTGCTGAACGGAGAGAGCATGCTATTTCGCAGCCAACCACGTTTACCCGTGGTGTCGAGAAACTACTACAAGTAAGTCAACTGTCCCAATTAATAACTGAGTTGTCATAGTTCATATATCTGCCCTATAAAATTATGGTTAAGACATAATGTTTTTTTATTCTGTATTGATAATTTATAATTGGGTCGCGTTGATGCCGCCAAACTGTTTACGGTACAACTGATTGATGCTCATCGCACTGAAGTTAAATATGGGCAGTCTTTGCATGTTGTTAACTTGATTGAGAGAAACTACACATGCAAGTGTTTCCAACATGAGAAATTACCATGTGCGTACAAAACCGCAACTACAGAGTACATGAATATTTCTCGTATATCCCTGTGCAACCTTTACTATTACAGCGCTTATTTGGTTAACGCATACACTGAAGCGGTTATGCCGTTTGATTCAGCGCATCAAGTTACATAAAACATGGCTATAAAAGCGTGTCTACCCCCGTTTATTTGTCAAAAAAAATTAAGACCTAAAACAAAGGACGAAATCTGTTTTAGAAGTTGCACTTGAATACAAATATCCCAGGAAATAACACACATGTTATCGTTGTAGAAAGAGTAGGCAAAATGTGAAAACTTGTCAGATGCAAAACTGATTTATGGATTTGAACATTTTGTGATATGATGTGATCTTGAGTGATCAAACTCCAAAGCAAAGACTCGTCTAATGCAATAAAATGACCCGAATGGGATGAATTGAATGATTGATGCTAAATTTGATTTAGGATGCAGCGGATAGGTGAGTAATTTGAAAGGGATGAGTTCGTGAATGTTGGTGATTGATGCAGCAATGTAGAGTGACCGTAAAAGATGATGATGATTTGATGGTTGCAGGTACAAGTGGAGATGGATATCGACTCAAGATGGGATGATTAACACCTTGCTGGATAGGATTTTCTCTTGGAATCACTAAGATTATAAGAGAAAAGACTTGAGCAATCGATACAAGTTATGTGAGACACTTTGATCTCAATGAACATATGGGTTCTAAGAGTTTTCTTGTTCAATAATCGGTTGACTTAGACAAAGAGCTAAGGCTCTCTCATATAGGTTTGATATTGAACCTTAGGTCTCACGAAAATTATGACAGGAAAGAGTCCAAAGAAAGAAAAAAACAAGACTTTTTAAGAAAAAACAAGGCGTGTGACTTATTTTTAATAAAAAAACAGCAAGACGTCCCTTTCTAAATGGAACCTAATTGGTGCGCCAATAACTCTAGTGCATTAGTCATTGTGACTTGCACATCATTCTTATTGTAACATCACATAGACAACTCGACGTAGCAATGATCTTGCCTCGTTAAAAACCTTGTTTAGGAGAACCTCCTACCTACCAAAATCCTACCAAGGAAAAGAGTACAAGATCATCACCTAGATTACCTAGTGATTGTTACCAGGTTCTTCAATCTTCAAGAATGAGATGTTGAATATATCAACTTCAGCCTCCTCTTGATTGATGTCTTTGTTGGTGATGAGTGCATGAGCTTCTTTCGCCAGCTCCTTAGCTCTGGAAGGTGTTATCCTCCCGACTATCTCTAGTTCTTCCTCTTCTAAGCTTGCCATGATCACATCATCCTCTCCCTCTTGAAAAGGATTAACAATCTTTAGTGTGGATAAATCGAATCATTTGAGTAGTCTAATGGTTAATAGATCATTTGACATTAACAAGGATCCATTTTGACCTTGTAAAAAGTGATGAAGATCTATTAGGTCCTGAAGTATCTTATATGAGTATTATAGGTGGGATTATCTATCCTAAGAATTCCACTAGACCAGATACAGCATGTGTTATGCTTGCAAGATACAGTTCATCCCCTACACACATACATTGGAATGGGATAAAGCACATATTCCGTTATATTCAAGGTACGATTGATTTATGATTATTTTGTTGTATAAAATCTGAGTTTGGTCTAGTTGGTTCTGCAGATGTAGGTTATTTATCCGACCCACATAAGGCTCGATCGAAAATCAGATATGTTTTGACATTCGGTGGAACTGCAATCTCGTGGCTATCCCAAAACAGACTTTGGTCACTACTTCTTAAAATTATGCAGAAACAATTTATCTTCACGAAGCATGTAGAGACTATGTTTGGCTCAGATCCCTAACTCAACATATAAAATAAGCAAGCGGTATATCCGTCAATAAAGAGCCAACAAATTTGTTCGAAGATTATGGTGCTTATGTCATCCAACTCAAAGAAGTATATATCAAGAGCAACAGAAAAAAAAAACACATTCCTTCAAGATTTTTCTCCTACATTAAAGAACTCGAGAAAAATGATGAAGTTGATGTCAAGTATATTCACTAAAGCAAAAATCTAGCATATATATTTACAAAAGAGCTTCTCACTACAACATTTGTAAAAATTATTCATAGTATTTCAATGTGTCACCTCCTTCACTTGTAAAGACGAAAATATATTCATCCGTTATAGGGGGAGATTGTGACACTGAACTCTTTTTCTTGTTATAGTTTTCCTTCCACATGAATTTTTATGATAAAATTTATAACAAAGCAGTACACAATCGGGTAAAAATAATAAATAATTAAAAGGGAGTATTATATAGGATAATTATCCATTACTTCATGAAGAAATAACTTATTCATTACTTTGTAAAGAAGTAAATTTTGTCTGACATATATAATTGTACATTAATTAATTTATTTTTGATAAATACATTTAAAATTGTCATGTCAAATTTGATAAAATTCGATATCAAAGGTGTGGATGTTGCCTTAAAGAATTATATGATTTGGGAATTAGATACAAGAATGTATCTAAAAGTCAATGGTTGCTAAAAACTATTAATCCGTCAGAAATGGTGATATATAAGGATAAGGCTAAGGCTTTTTACATCACAACCTCCATGATGGTTTTAAAAATGAATGTATTACGAGAAAAATCCTACAGATCTCTAGATCTCTTTAAACGATAGGTTCGATCACCAAAAATATGTGATTTTACCAAATGTTGATAAATCATTATATTACAAAACACGTTATTAGCACGAGCGTCTTTATACCTATCAAATAACTAATACACATTGTCGTTAAACGTCTAAGGTCAAATCTAAATAATTTCAAATTTACTTAATTTAAATTTATAAATTTTATTTTCAGAGTGAAAGATTTTTGTTTCCTCTCGGGCTAAGTCTCCTTGATAATTAGAGGGCAATTCCCCTCTATCATAAAAACAGAAGATAAATCTAAGATCTGTTGAAAGTTGATGCCGTCTAGATCACTAAAAATAAGTGATATATCTTTGGATTGGTTAACACGCTATACCTCTTGATCCTATCCATGACGATGTCTCCTACACAATCATGTGGGGCACATGCCCCACAAATGATTATTTTAAATTCTGCATATGAGTTCCACCTTTACATTATGCATGTATATATTGTATTAAGTTATGCATTTATATTATGATGTAAAATTATACACTAAATCATACCGTAATCGCTATTGAAAAACGAAAATATTTATGAAAAACTGAAATTCTTAAAGAGAGGTAAAATACTCATAAAAATCTAAATGATCTTTTTTTTTTTTTTTTTTTTTTTTTTTAAAAAAAAAAAAAAAAAAAAAAAAAAAAAAAAAAATNATAAGACATTCCTTCGGCGGGCGCTACGAGCAAGTAGATCAGCTTGTTTGTTGTAGTGCCTAGGACAATACGTGAGAGTAAATGAGGGAATATCTTTCCTGTAAAAATCCAGCTCCGCCAGCTCGGCGCGAAAGATTGGCCATTCATCGGGGTTATCAAGTANCTTCCTGTAAAAATCCAGCTCCGCCAGCTCGGCGCGGAAGATTGGCCATTTATCGGGGTTATCAAGTAGACTTATCAGATCTGTCGAGTCAGTTCGATAATTTGGGCAATAAAGTTGCCGTTGCCTCAAGCTTTTAATTCCCCAAAGTAAAGCTAGGAGTTCTGTATGAAGAGGTGAAAGGCCTCGTCTAATTGCCGCACAGCCTAGAAGTTTTGTTTCCCCTGTTTCCGAAAGGAGAGACCATCCAATTCCACTTAAGGGTTCCCCCACTTTCCATGACCCATCAACACAGCAACAATTGATCAGGTCTGGCGTAAGCGGATGAGTGGTAGTTGGTAAAGGAGTAATTGAGGGACGTAATCGTGAACTCACTGGGTGAGCTAAGAACCATTCTGCTGATTCTTTATAAGCTTGATTTACAATATCTGGAGGAGACCAAGAGATATTGGTAAAAAGCTTCGTATTCCGTGACTNACTCACTGGGTGAGCTAAGAACCATTCTGCTGATTCTTTATGAGCTTGATTTACAATATCTGGAGGAGACCAAGAGATATTGGTAAAAAGCTTCGTATTCCGTGACTTCCAGACATACCAGAGCAACCAAGGGAATTGCTTGAAAACAGATGAATCTGACGATACCGCTAGGGCGTTTGATAGTAAGTAGTATACATTCTCATATAAGTTATCCGTTGGGAAAATCCCTGATGGGCTCGGAATGTTTGATAAAGCCCAGGTTTGTAATGCTGGTGGGCATATGAATAAGGCATGATTCACAGATTCTTGGGTCATGCTGCACTGAGGACAATGCTCATCTGTACGCAACTTACGTTTCGCTAGTTNTGGGCTCGGAATATTTATAACGCCCAGGTTTGTAATGCTGGTGGGCATATGAATAAGGCATGGTTCACAGATTCATGGGTCATGCTACACTGAGGACAATGCTCATCTGTACGCAACTTACGTTTCGCTAGTTGTTCATTTACCGCTATCCCTCCCGATAGAGCTTGCCACAAAAAGTGTTTAATCTTTGAGGGCGCTGATAATTCCCAGATCCGGGTTAACATTGGTGTAATCGATGGTTCGTCCAGCCAACCGTGGATACGATCGTTGTAGGTAGTTAAACCAATTTCATATCCGGACTTTACTGAATAGATTCCTGTTTTTGTAAAGTGCCAACAAAAACTATCATCGACGAGCCTTGATGGGCGGATCGACATGATAAAAGGAATATCCTCTTTCTGGATGAGCGAGTGTAGTAGTGGAACATTCCATACACATGTATTCTCGAGGAGAAGGTCCGAGACTTTGAGATCCTGGACTACCACACTGTCCTCACTATACGCTGGTTTCGGGATCATAGAGGGAACCCACGGATCATGCCAGACGCGGGTATTAGTACCCGTTCCTATTGTGCGACGCAGTCCTAACATCAAAAGAGGTTTTGACCCACTAATGCTCCGCCACCCGTAAGATGGACGGGATACACGAGCTGGGGTAAGTACATCACCAGACTTAAAGTATCGATCCTTTAGCGTTCGAGCAATTAGGGAATCTGGATATGAATAGATCCGCCATAATTGTTTGGCTAATAGAGCATAATTTAAGGCATAATTTTCGCTATTAAAAAACTATTTAAAGCATAATTTAATGCATAATTTAGAAACATAAATGTAAGGGTTAATTAAGTGCAATAATTAAAGCATATTTTAAATTCTTAATTTAAAATGAATTTTAATGCAAATTTTAATATAATCATTTTGTGGGGCATGAACCATCAAATGATTTTATAGTAGGCATCACCATTTATAGAATCAAGAGGCATAGCCTATTAACGGATCCAAAGGTACATCATTTAGTTTTATGATCTATAAAGCATCACCTTTCAACGAATCAAAGATATATCTTTTTATGATTGAGGGGCATAGCCCCTATAATGATCAAGGGGATATCACCTGTTTTATTTTATGATTGAGGGGCATAGTGTAACGCCTTACTCCATGGATCGCTACTATAAATTTTAAATTTTAAATTTTATATTTAAATTTTATATTTTATATTTTAAATTTTAAATTTTATATTTTAAATTTTAAATTTTAAATTTTAAATTTTAAATTTTAAATTTTAAATTTTAAA
>OVBE01011438.1:0-13477 GCA_900406425.1 Iberis pinnata
GGATCGATCTCTTTGCTGCTGAGATCGATCTGTCATGAAATGGGGATCGATCTCTTTACTGCTGAGATCGATCTGTCATGAAATGGGGATCGATCTCTTTGCTACTGAGATCGATCTGTCACGAAATGGGGATCGATCTCTTTGCTGCTGAGATCGATCTGAAGTGGAAGAATAGAGATCGATCAAGGTAGATCGATGGCAACGAACAAGATTGATCCAAGTAGATTGATGGCAACGAACTAGATTGATCCAAGTAGATTGACGGCAACGAACTGGACTGATCCAAGTAGATTGATGGCAACGAACTGGGATCTATCCTGCAGGTGCTCAAAGGTAAGTTCAGTCCATTCCAATGTTGGGTGCTGAATGCTAAGTGCTGAGTGTTGAGTGCTGAGTGTTGAGTGTTGAGTGCTAAGTGCTGAGTGCTGAGTGCTGAGTGCTGAGTGTTGAGTGCTGAGTGCTGAGTGCATTCGACGTCAAGTGCTGTTTTTATGAAATTTCTCAAATCCTTCCCAAAAACTCCTGAAAGTCCTGAAAACTTCCAAAATGCGTGCATATGCAAATTCTAATGCAAAAGTCCTAAAAACACTAAAGTAGTGAAAACAACTATAAATATGATGTATGCACGCTTTTAGGCCTCAAAATCGATGCTAATTGATAAGTAAAAACCGTGAAAATTCAGAGTCATCAACTACCCATCTTCATGACCTTCATCATTCATCTTTTTATAGAGAATAGTTGACCTTGAATTGTGGGTTTCTTTATGTTGTCCCTAATGTTAAGATCATCTTGAGACTTTTCCCCATATTCAACATGATGTTTCCTTTCTTGACATTGATTACAGCCCCAACTGTGGCTAGAAACGGTCTTCCTAAAATCAGTGGATCTTTTGGCTCCTTATCCATTTCCAACACCAAAAAGTCTGTGGATATCTCTACACTCTCATTCTTGATAGGCAAATTCTCCATAATCCCATTAGGTTTCCTAGTTGACCTATATGCTAAAATCAGAGATATATTAGACGCTTTATACTCAATAAATCCCAACTTCTTGGCAACTGAGAGAGGCATCAAATTGATAGATGATCCTAAATCACATATGCATTTTTTTGAAGATCAATGGACCTAATGAGAATGGTAGAGTATAAGATCCAAGATCTTCTTGCTTCTCTACAATTATGGCATTGCACTCTCCATTTGGTACCACATTTCCCTTAATTTCACCCTCCTTAATGGATTTCTTAAAGATTGTTGGGTATTTCTCCATTATATCCTTCTTAAATCTTGATGGAAATGGCAACTTTGGAATGTAAGGTGGTGGGACAAAAGGTGTTTCTTTATCTTTTGAAGCAAGTGGCTTTTCAGAAAAAATATGCTTGGCTTTAGTCGCTTAATCTGGTTTCCTCCACCTCAAAGAATCAGTGTTTTTGCAAAATCTGCAATTTGAGCTTGATTTAAAATCAAATTCCCCCCAAACTTGAATTTTACTGTCCTCAATGATGTGAATAGGAAAATGGTGAGAAGATAGGTCATGGGTACTCCCCAAGAAGACCGCATTCACATGTGCAAAGTGCATTACTTTGTGAAGGAGGAACAGAAGTAGAAGCAGAGATGCATTCGAAAGAACTGACCCTTGAGTTCAAAGCTTCAATCTTTACATAAATCACATTGGAAGAGGAGTCCATCTTGTGGTTGAGTTCACCAAGCTTTTTAGATGTTGCTTGCACTATCAAGCAGTATGAGCATCTGATGCATCTCCAACACCGAACTAGAGGGAGGGGAGAATAAATGTTGATATCAGGTTTGCAACCTGATATGGAAGTTCACATGGATCAAGCCCCACATGCGTGAAGACATCAAGAGCTCCGTGAACAAGCTGGGCTTCGCCTAAATTTATCCCATTTAATTAGGCCAAATTCGATAAGGGGAAAACCCTAATTGTAATTAAGTATAAATACATATATAAGACTTAACAATAAGGCAGATATTCAATCATTACAAGAGAAAATCCACAATTCAGAGTTTAACCTTCTGAGTTAAACCCTAGAATTAACAGGTCTCCAGTTTTCAGACTTGGAATATATCGGATTTTGATAGAGGTGCTCTATCCGATATCTAAAGTTATTTTGATAAATTTCTTCAAATATTCATTTATGAACATAATTATAGATAAAAAGAAATTATTTGTCGTGTGTTTTAATCTGCTCTGCATGGAAGCGCTATTCATATATCTCTAATTGCGAATGATGATTTAGTTGCGGTAAAAGAGCCATTGATAGACAATCATCTACTTTACAAAAAAATTATAAATTCATAATACAGTTATATGCAATCATCTGGAATTTGTAGTCTAGTGTTCTTTATGTATGGTTCAGAATATAATTAATACACAATAAATATTGCTGACTAAAGATTATATGAAATTTTCGTTTAAAAAATCTATATACGTTGACATTTCTATTAGAAAACCATACACCTCTCCACATATATACTTATTATTGTACGTTGTTATGTAAATTTTATACTTCACAAAGAATATATATTACGTAATCTTATTATAACTGATGACAAAAAAAGTAATCTTATTATAACTAAAACATTTCAGCACAAAACATTACCTATTATTCTTACAAAAAAACATTAAATAATATTATAAATGTAAGTCCATAAAATACCACAAAAAAAGTTTGTTGTTTTTGCTTTTGGTCGCTAGTATCGATTTTCTGTTGGAGCTTTGACTCAGTTTGGAGCAGTTCATCTCAGCTCTGTTGTACAGAGGGGCTTTTCAACCTTGCGCCTGTGATAGTCATTCCAACATATGGTCTTATGCTATTTCTTTTTTTTTTTTTTTTTTCGGTTTTGTGNGTAAATATGGTGTATTTTTTGTATCTTGGTGTTCGCACTACGCCTCCTAAAATTCTGAGCTTCTTCAGTTGAAATTTGTGGGTTTATGTATGTTCTTTTTTGTAATCTTTCTGGTTATTAATAATATTAAAAAAGACATAAAATACCACAAAAATAATTTATGCTCCAAAATACAACACTCCCAATAATTTCAATAATACCATCACATTTTTTCTTCAATAAATACCATAAACATTAGAAGATAAAATTTCTAAGAATTTAGAATTTGAATTTTTGGATTTGAACTCACTAATTAGAATTTATGATTTAGTTTTTAAGGAGTTATAATTTAGTTCTGGTAGTTTAGGATTTAAATTTAAAATTTATGGTATTTTTAAAACAAAAATAATTGATATTTTCTGAATAATTAGGAGTGCATGTATTATTGGAAGGTGATATTCTTGGAAATTCTTCTTATTACAATTTTTAAAAATCGCTGGAATTGTATAATAAAGCTAGCCAAATATTAGACTAAACTTGTAAAACTCAAATTGGGCACAAACATAAAATCAGTGAGTCAAGACAGAAACAGATAGAGAAGTTCGAAAAGATGAGGTAGGAAGTGCCTATAACACTGTCGCATGCGCGATTTTTCTACGCAATCCTGTTTTGTCGTTTCTTCTTTATTATGGTTTTGTTTTAAAATATGTAGGCCCATACAATATCACCGTTCAATTTCTTTGTCTGATCTTGTCCACCGTTCGATTTCATGGTCAACATATCTCATATGTACACGTCTTAACGAGCCTCCATGGTCTATGAATTAAACCGTTTTGAAAAGGCTGAATGATCCAAAGACTGAGCTGTATAGTGCGAGTCGCCATCTTAGCTAGATATGAATTTTAGTGGTCTCGCTAGTCACAATCGAATAACAAAAAAATGTATATGGAGGTCGATAGATAACTCCAAGTCCTTAGAAAGGTCCGTATTTTTTTATTTATATTTGAAATGATCATATCTACCGACTTTACTTTGTTGGAGTGATAGATATTTGTTATGAATGATAATTTCTTGTAAATATGCCATAATATTTAAAAATGTAAAGCATGTTACATGTGGGAATACAATTTGTAGCTAAAAACTCCATATTTCAATCGAAATTAAGGTTTTATATTTTGAAATCCAAAACTGATTAATTGGCATGTCTTCGGTTTTATTCTTCGTCTAATAGTTTTTGAGTTAGATGAAGTAAGTAGGACTTGGATATGAACCAATTTTGAAAATTTAAAATTTAGAGTTATATTTTCCAAACATGATGTTTACAATTCTAAGCAGGCTAAATATAAGGGTTGTATGTTATCAAATGAAAGATTCTGTCAACATTAAAACAAAGAAACGAAAATTAAAAGTTGAAATTTCTATGAAAGGGAGAATATTCTGTATATATCAGAAGGCAGAGCTAGATGTATAATAAGACACCTTCATTGACTTTCAAGTGTGTACAAGACCATGATAAGGATCGGTGGTCCACCGTATTTGCATTCCCATTTGCACTGTTAGTATCATTTCAAACTACAATTATTACACTTATGACTTAAACCATAAGGTTACAAAATCTAATTCTGCACTCTGTTTTTTTTTACACTCTTTCGATTTTAAAACGCATTACAATAACTATAAATAAGATATTATTAATCAAGATATAACAGAAAAATATTATTATTCTTATTATTGTTATTATAATATTTCCTTGTTTTTTGATCTGTTATTAAAAATTTAAATTTCATTTTTTATTTTCTTGATTTTGTTTGTTTGTGGGTTTTTTCATGCTGATATCAATAGGGCTTCTGAGAAATTCTATTTCATTTCTCATCTAACTAATCGATGTCTGCAAACTATTAATTCTTAAAAAATGTTGTTATTTTTCCAATTTCCATTTACAAGTTCGTTTGCTAATTTGTTTATATATATATATAGTACTTATATCTTTGAAACTAATGAACGAAACTAGATTAAGAAACACGTGAACTGTAGTGAAGATAAACAACATATAGGGTTGGTTAAAAGAAGAAGAAAAAAAAAAACAACAACAACAATTAGGGTGGATCAAACTGGTCGACAAAAAAGATAAGGGGGTGGGTCAAACTGCCCACCGAGTTTTGAATACTCCAAGATCTTTTGTTGCTTTCAAACTCCAATTATTGAAGTAATGATTTCGACTTTAATTAATAGAATGGAAAACTATTTTTTTCACATTAATTTTACATGAAAATAAATCTATTATATAATTGGAGAGTATGTTTTTTTTATGTTGCCACCTTAGCACATTTTATGATTTTTATAATTTTAAATAATCTATTAAATAGATCATAATTGATTTGTGGAAATGACATGTGAATGAGGTAAAAAAATTGTGTCATTTAAAGGCCCACTGCATAATATGATACGTAGTGTTTGGTATTTTATAATTATTAAAAGGTTGACAAATGATAAGGTATGAAATTTAAGATGAGATAAACATTTTGCTCTAACAATAACATAACAACTTGAAATATGAAACATGTCCCCAAAATTTATGACAAAATTGTTGCAAATATACTTTTTCTTTTTTTGGGTGCAAATGTTAAAGTGTTATTTCACCTTCTTGGTTTTTGATAGAACAAAAAAAATCATACAAAGAAAACCGAAGATAGAAAATAAACTATTACACAACCACGAAAAAATTCAAAAAAAATTCTACTCAATGGCTACAACCGAACACTAGCGTAGAACTGCGGCATCACAAGAAAAACATGACCTAATGTTAAGTTGTCAAAGCTTAGGTCTAATATTAATAAGTTAATAGACTTCTTCATTATCGCCTTATCCACTCTCATTCATTTGTTGATCTTTTGTGCAACTAGATGAGTTTGGAAACTAAATTTGTATACGTTCATCTTTCTCACTGTAGATTTATATATATAGCTAGAAAATGATATAAAGACTACATATTTGAGATTTTTTCAAATAATTTTGATATAAAGGCTGGGAATCAACATAAAAAAACTACATGGCTTGTAGAAAAATATCATAGAAAAATATCATAGAAAAATTAGTAACATATCGATATAACAATATTGATGTCTCATAGTTCTTAGGACGTATCCACTTATGTCGGTATGCTGAGACGATTCTTTTCTATCGTATGCGAAAAGGAGCTTATGAGATTATGGTAGTTTGGAAGAAGAAAAAGATTATCAGCCTTAAGGAAAAAGTTGCAACTCACATATAAGCTTAAATTATCATTTTGACAGTATATATAGTAAACTAACACGCGTAATGCACAAATGTATATATTTAGTATGATTAAGTAGACTAACTTTTGAACAAAAAAAGATGAAAGAGAACCAAGACTAGCTAGAAATATGAATATACAAAGATAATCAGGGAAAATTTATAAATTAGTACTTTGACATTACCACTACGATCTTTTCAATTATTAAAATACCAATAAACGATTATAAGGTGTTAAATATTAATTATGTAAACACATATATTTTATAAAAATCATAAAAAATATATCTAGCTAATTAAAAAATATTTCATGAATATTTTTTCCTTTAGAAAAGTAGAAAATGCACCAAAAAATATATAAATAAAAATTTTTTAAAGAAAAATGAAGTTATGAATAATTAAGAAATAAACATTGAAATTTAAAGTTGAAAAATGATAATGATAATGAGAACTTATAAAAGAAAATTAAGACTACACACATAAGAAAATCACTACAACAAAACAAGCCATTTTCTGACCGGAAAAACCAACGGATTTAAATCCGATAGAACAACCAACGGAAAAACGTTTCATCGGTAAATTTATTGACATCTACTATCTGTTGGTAAAATCGACGGACATTTACTGACGATAACTAATTCGTTGGTAGTCCGTCGGTTTTTCGGACGAAATTTTGCCGTTTGAAAGTAACCGTTTTTAGCCATTACCAATGACTATATTCATAGATATCGACGGAATATCTGTCAAAATTTCGTCGATTAATAACTCTATAAATTTAACACCTCTCCCATTCCTAGTTTCACAACTTCACAAACAAACTTATAAAATGTCTACTCCTCCTTATTTTCGATCATGGATGGGTGGTGAAAGAATGAATCCCGAGACAAAGATTTTGAACGAGGAATATGCAAATGGTGTTATGGAGTTCATGGAATTAGCATGTCGACAACCTCGGACAAAAACAGTCGTAAGTTAACATATCCATATTCTTTATGTCAAAGTTCTCACAATATCAAAGATAGTGTGAAATCACTTATATGCAATGGTTTTATGCCGAGTTATAAGATTTGATATTTACATGGAGAACGACCTGATATTATTGCTAGTAGTGGCAGTAGCGAACCATTGGCCGATAGGATAGAGGAACCTAGAACGGAATATAAGTTTTTATCCCTGTTTCTCTCTTAAGAACATTTTTGTAATCCTTTGAATCTTATGCTATTTGAGTTTGATTTCTTGTTTGATTTTTTTTTAATCTTATCAAAACCTACTTGTAATCATGATTTCAACACATTTCTAACCTTGCATTTTGTGTTTTCTTAATGATTAGTGAGTAGTTCCTTTTGAGCAAATGGGTTAGATAGATTAGGATGATTAGGAGATGGAATGTGATGTTTAAGAATTAAGTAGTTCGGATCTTCATTCAATAGGTGTTCTTAAGGCTATATTTGATTTGATCACTCAAGTTTAGATCATAGGGAAAATTGTGTCTGAAAGGTGTTCGATGAAATTCCCTAACCAACTATTGTTTGCTAAATGAGACCTAGCCAAGAGATTTGTGTTAGTTAGTTTAGTGGATTAAGAATTAGAACATATTGTTTCATAATTGTGTGATTATCCAAGAGATTTTTTTAATTGCATGATTAGAAAAATGATTAGTACTATAAGAATGGATTAGTCTAATTAAGGGAAACATCGGCCAACAATTAACATAAATTGTTAGCATTGAACATCATAGGAAGTCGATTAATCACCCGAATCAATAATCTTTGCCCATTTTCTTCGCTTTTATATGTTAATTTCAAGTTTAATCTTTTGTTTACTTTTGCTAATTTCTGTTGACTTTTGAATTGTTGGCTACATTTTAGTTTATGCATGTTTGAACTAAAACAACCAATCTTAATAGCTTAGGTTGAATATGATTTTCTTAAGTTCTAGTGTGTTAATATTTTCTGAAATGGATTGATTCTTAAGTGCTAGAACAATATAAATAGACATAAGTATTTTCTTAAACTAAGAATTAGGAAATTCTTGTTTATCAACATTACAGAGAAATATACCAAAGCTTCTTTGCGATTTGGAGAAGATTTTTCCCAGTGTCATTCTTCGACGTTATGGAACATCTAACAGTTCACCTTCCCCGTGAAGCATCACTAGGTGGACCAGTTCAATATCGGTTGATGTACCCTTTCGAGAGGTACATGTTCCACATGAAGAGGAAGGTCAAAAGTCTTAGCAAAGTAGATGGTCTATTGTGGCATAGAGCATCAACAAAGAAGCTGCAAATTTTGCAGAATATTACTTTCCAAGAAATGGTCGTACGAAAAGCCGAAGAACTTCTTGACATGATGACGGTGGAGAACATCCTATGTATCCTTCTTACGTCCAAAGTATTTTCCAACAAATTGGACGACTTAGCAGTAAAAGTAAGACTCGCTGATATTACTCGGTTTTAATTCATTATAGTGGGCATTTATGTCTGCTATTCTGCATTGTTCTGAGTGTTTTCCTTGCAAATTGGTATATTTCAGGATTTCTATGCGTTCGGGTCATTTTAGAGCTAAAAGGAACGTTTCAGGACATTTTCAGAGCATTTCAGAAGTTTAAGAAGAATGATCATGTTACGAGTAGATTTGCACGATCGGGCACATCACTTGCCCGATCGGGAAAATGTTCCTAGAGAAATTCGGACATTTAGACCGATCGAGCATTTTCAGAAGGATCGAGCATTTATTTGATCTGCCCGATCGGGAACATTCAGATCGATCGGGCAGATCACCCGAAGCAGAAGAAGAATTTCCAATTTTGCACACAAGTCCTCCAAGCTATCTATTATTTCCATATTTTTAGTTTTTACTTTTTAGAACTATAAAAGCCTTTTTGGCTTAGGTTATTTTAGCTATCTTTTTATCTTTTTGCAAACTTGAGAGGTTTTACTGGGAGATTGAATTCTTGAACCTGTATTTGGAGAAGAATTTCTGATCCCAGTTTTATATATCTATTTTATTTGATTTCTATTATGTGTTCTTCTCAGAAATTGATTTGTGTTTTCATTGAGATGTCTAAGTAGTTCATTAGTTAGGTTTTAGGGTTTCCTAGGGAAACCAGGTATGAATGTTAGGTTAATACTGTAGCATTGAAATTGATAGGTTCTTAGTCTAAATTCGTTCTTAATGCATGAATTAGCTTGATCACCTAGTTCATTGATAATAGGTTAATAAATACAAAGAGATTTGATTTAGAAACCTGACCTAATTTAGATGAATAAGTGTTATTGCATGCGAGAGTATTGTTTTAATGCTTATGAACAATTGAATATGTGTTTTAATGCATGATCAAATCGTTTTAAAGATGGCGAGAGTTTGTCTCTGACGATTTGATCATAGGGTTTAATGCTCCGAGAGGAGATTAAACTGCATTCGTTTTTCATGTTGAGAACTATTTTCAATCTAAAATTATGCATGTTAACTTGACTTTAAACCTGAATACCTACGGATTTCCCTATTGCCTGACGTTTTTATATTATAAGTTTTAAACCGCTTTTTTAAATTACCGTTTTGATTCACAATCATATCTTTTATTCTTACTTTACCCATATTCGAGTTTTTAACAGAACGTGTATTCTGGTCTCTGTGGATTCGATACCCTATCTTTGCTACATTGAACTGTTCTCTGCAGTAATAGACTAGGATTAAATTCTTAACCTATCAGAATTTTGGCGCCATTGCCAGGGACCAATTTTTCCTTTTTAGTTTTTAATTAGAATTTCGTCTAAATTTTTTAATTTTCAGTACTCATCTCGTTCTTCTTTGCTTGTCTTTGTCTTACAGGTGTATGAACAGAAGATCTGACAAATCATCTGAACTACTCAACCTAAGCAACTCATAACTTGCAAAGCTAGAACGCCCAAACTGGAAAGCAAAGAAAGATGCTAGTTCATCCACACAAATGGCTGAAATCGTTAATCCAATCGATCCGGTCGATCCCGAAGGTCAACAACCACCTGTTATAGGCCTTAACCAACTCATTAACCAAGGACATGGTGGTGGAAATGGCAATCAAGTGCCACAAGGCCAACCAGGAGCAATGCAACAAGGAGTTATGCAACAAGGAGTTGTGCAACATCAAGCTCCTCCGGTGAATCCCGATCCTCAAAACATTCAAAAACTTGGGAATGTTGATGCAAGACAATATGTCTTGTTTGGCAATCCGGAAAGAGTAAATCAACTTAATGCTCAAGCTCATGCTATGCTCAATCCCAGAACCGTCCTACTGTTGGTTCTTACAAAAATCCTCAAGGAGCCTATGCTAATAGGAATCCCATCCAACCTCCTCCACCCCGGTGTAGGGAATATCAATTCCCTGTTTCGCTTGTTCAGATGATTCGCAGTAACCAGTTCAGTGGTTTACCTCATGAGCACCCAATGAATCATATTGATACTTTTGAGGATATTGGCAACACCATCAAGCTAAATGGGGTGTCAGAGGATTACAAACTCTGCAGCTTGTTCAACCACTCTCTTGCTAACAAGGCAATTCGATAGTTGAAGTCTCTACCAGCAGGATCAATAACTACCTGGGATGACTGCAAAGCCAGGTTCATTAGTCATTTCTTCACTACTAATAGGACTAATGCTTTGAGGGATAAGATCTCTGCTTTTGCTCAAACTCATGTCGAGTCATTTTATGAATCTTGGGTTCAAAGAGCTGCTTCGTGATTGTCCACATCATGGTTTCTCATATGTAAATCTCCTCAACACCTTCTATAGAGGGATTGAACAAAGATATCAGCTGTCCTTAGACACAACTAGTGATGGAGATTTCATGCAGTAACCCGTTCCAGACGCTTATCAATTGATAGATAATCTAGCAGCCAGTAATAGCAACCACTGTCCAGAGTTCGATCGCCAAACCAAAGCTCCTGTAATGGCTGCTAACTCAGAACTCTCAAAATTGAAAGGAGAGTTCTCTAAAATGAAAGGATTATTGACTCAACTGATTAAGAGTCAATCTCAGCCACCGGTTACTCCTGTAGAAGATTCAAGAGTTGCTTGCTTTGCCTTTCAAGAACAAAAAAACGTTGTAGTTGAAGAAGAGGTGAGCTATATCAATAGCCAAGGTCAGAGAGTGTTTAAANNNCTAATGTGGAGAATCCTCAAGACCAAACTTATCCAACTCAACAGAAACAGTTTGTGCAAAACTCTGGGAACAATGGTTTACAAGGGAATCAGAATAGGAACTTCATTCCCAACTCCAGTTCAGGCGGTTTTCCTCAAACCTCTCAGCCTACATTTCAACAAGTTCCTCAAACCCAAGCTAATCAAGGAAATTCAGTTGAGTTGATGTTTAAGCAGCTTTTTGATGGTCAACAACGGTTTCAAAGAATTATCCAAGGTGATATGAAATATTTGAATCAGAAATTTGAGGCATTATCTACTCATGTTAAGATCTTAGATACTCAAGTTTCCCAAAATGCTGAAGCCGTCAAGAGACCAGTTGGGTTTCTTCCGGGGAAATCTGATAATAATCCGAAGAAACAAGAATATGTGAATGCAATCGAACTGCGAAGTGGTAAGACTTTACCCAACACTAATGAAAAGGATAAACTCATTGAAGGAGCAGTTGAAGATTTTTAAAATTTTGAAAAGGAATCAGATTTACCAAACTTGGAAAAAGATGCATAGAGATCCGACCGATCGGGTAGACACCTTCCGTGCAAACAGATCGATCGGGCAAGGGTAGCCCAATCGTGCAATAGGCTCTAAATTTTCTAGGGAAAAATGACCGACCGGGCACACCTTCTGCCCGATCGAGCAAAATTTTCGGAGACCTTTCACATGAAAGTGCCCGATCGGGCACATCTTGCCCGATCGCGCAAACCGTCCCAGAACCTGAATCTTCTAAACCTCCTCCGCGGACCTACAAACCCAAAGTTCCCTATCCGGTTAAGCCCAAGACTTCCAGGAAAGACCTAGAAGATGCTAAGTGCAAGGATATGATCAAGGAATTGAGTGTTAGACTTCCATTCTCCGATGCTTGTCAAATGATACGTTCTCTAAAGAAGTATGTGAAGAACATGGTTACCAACAAGCTGACATTGGAAGAAGGTGCGATGATGATTACAGAAGAGTGTAGCTCAATTCTCTAGAACCGAATGCCTAAGAAGCTTGGTGATCCAGGTAGTTTTGTTCTCTCAGTTGAGATTGGGGATTTCACGTTTGCTAGATCGTTGTGTGATTTGGGGTCCGGTGTAAATCTTATCCCTTTCTCTGTGGCTAAACGATTGGGGATGAATGATATAAAGGGTACAACAATCTCATTGGTTTTTGGTGATCGGTCCGTAAAGTATCCCATTGGAATTCTAGAAAATCTACCGGTTAAGATTGGAACAACATATGTACCAACCGATTTCGTAATCCTTGAGCTTGGAGAAGAACCTAAGGATCCTTTGATTTTAGGAAGACCTTTCTTAGCTACAGCTGGTGCAATCATTGATGTGAAGAACGGAAAGATCGATCTTCACTTTGAGGACATGGTTATGAAGTTTAACTTACAAGAGGTTCTGAAGAAACCATCTTTGGATGCCAAATCTTTTTAGGTTGATACCATTGCCGAGGCTGTAGAGGGAGTTTCTGATGACTTCTTATTTGATGATCCTTTAGAGATTGCATTGACTAACGCTACTGATACACACTTGTCTTTTAGTGATGAAGTTACAAATCTTACTAGGATGCTTGATGCTAGTCGAAGGATTGAGGATTTCACTGACTGTGTGGCCTTAGTGGAGGCAGCTGCCAATCCTTCACCTAAACCATACCCTGCACCACTTGGTGATCCATGGAGCGAGCTAAAAGCTCCAAAGTTGGAACTTAAAACCCTCCCAGCAGGGCTAAGGTACGCGTTTCTAGGTGCTAATTCCACTTACCCTATGATTGTGAATGTTGAGCTGAACAATGTTGAGACTGCCTTACTTCTATGTCAATTAAGAGAGAATCGTAGAGCCATAGGATACACCTTAGATGATATCCCAGGTATTTCTCCAGATTTGTGCATGCATAGGATTCATTTAGAAGATGAGTCTAAGACTTCTATAGAACATCAGAGACGTTTAAATCCTAACTTGAAAGATGTTGTTAAGAAGAAGATTATGAAAATTTTAGATGCAGGAATCATTTACCCTATCTCAGATAGTAATTGGGTTAGTCCGGTGCATGTTGTTCCTAAGAAGGGGGGTATTACCGTGGTTAAGAATGATAAAGATGAATTGATCCAACTAGAACTGTTACTGGTCATAGGATGTGCATTGACTATAGGAAATTGAATGCTGCTACTCGCAAAGATCATTTTCCTTTACCTTTCAT
>OVBE01011439.1:0-14166 GCA_900406425.1 Iberis pinnata
TAACTAGTGAACTACTCAGACATTGCAAAGCATAAACAATACAAAATCAGAGAGGAACACATAATAAAACAACAAAGATAGATTATAAAGGGTTCATAGATCTTCTCCACAAAGGTTCATGATTCGTCTCCCATTAATTATCTCATAAATAAAATAAAGCTTAGTTCTAAAAACCTAAAACACCTTGTATTTATAGGCTAAAAAAGTAAAATATTAAATAAGGAAAACTTGGATAGGCTTGAGGACTTGATTTGTAAAATTGGAAAACTTTGATCTTTTCTCGGGTGTTGTGCTCGATCGAGCAAGGTTGTGCTCTATCGAGCAACTTACAAAATTGCTCGACATCTCTTCTTTGCCCGATCGATCTTCATCTCCGGATTTTTCCAGGAACTTTTGCTCGATCGAGCAACTATATTGCTCGATCGCGCAACTCATCAGTCATCTACTCGATCGTTCTCTACTGTGCTCGATCGAGCACTTCTTCTGGCACTTTTGAAATCTTCTAAAAAACTTCTGAAATGCATCGTTTTGCTCCGATTCGACCCGAACACCTAGAATACTGAAACTCTACCAAATATGCAACAAAAAAACTCAGAATAATGCAGAATAGCAAACATAAATGCTCACTATTATGCATTAAAACCGAGTAATATCAGTGATCCCTTTTCTCCATACTTATTTGTACTTTGTCTTGAGCACTTATGTCACTTGATTGATCGAGAAGTAGATTAAGGAGGGTGGAAACCGATTCTTATTTCAAGGGGTTGTCCTTTATTATCTCATGTTTTTTTTTCCGTGACTTGATATTATTTGCGGAGGCTTCTGTTTCACACATTAGGACAATTCGAAGGGTGTTGCACTTGTTTTGTGGGGCGTCAGGTAAGAAAGTGAGCCTCCCAAAATCTAAGATTTTCTTTTCGGCCAATGTGAGCAGAGAAATGACAAGATTGATTACTGAGAAAAGTGGTATTGCTAGTTCTACAGACTTGAGAAAGTATTTGGGAATGCTAGTATTGCATAAAATAATTAATAAGGATACTTTTGGGGAAGTACCGGAGAGAGATTCAACCAAATTGGCAGGTTGGAAAAGACGTTCCTTAAGTATGGCAGGGAGGGTGACGTTATCGAAGGATGTATTATCATCTATTACAATCCATTTAAAGAGTTCGATTCTGCTAACAGCAAATGTATGGCATGGAATAGACAGAAATATCAAGGACTTTATATGGGGAAGTTCTTCGGAGAAAAGACGTATGCATTTGATTTCATGGGAAAGATTGTGTAAACCAAAAGGAGAGCATGTATTGGGAATACGGCTGGCGAAGGAAACAAATCAAGCTCTAATTGCCAAAGTGGGTTGGAGATTTCTTAACAATGAGACAAGTATGTGGGCTCAACTGTTGAGGACTAACTATAAAGTTAGTGCCATACATGACTTAAGGTGGCTACAACCAAAGAGTAATTGTTCTAGTCTTTGGCGTAGCATCACTACAGGTTTACGCGAGGTTGTTATGAGTAGAACTGGTTGGTATCATTGAGATGGAAAAGTGATTAAATTTTGGTCTGATAAGTGATTATTTGATTACCCTTTAATGGAGTTGGCGATAAGGGATGTTCCAAGTGATACGGTGGGAAAGAACCTTTGTTCTTTTTGGCGTAATGCTACAGGTTGGAACAGAGAGTTAATCACTCAATTTCTACCACCAAAAGTCACGTTACATATGAATGTTTTGGTGTTAGATCAATTTTCCAAAAAAACAGATTTCATCTCATGGCCATGAGGCAATGGAGGAGGACTTACGTCAAAATCCGCCTATTGTTTGTTGACTCACAAGACTATTAATTTTTCTGTGGATTTACATGGATTTTTTGTTTGAATATGGCGGGTTAAAGTACATGAGCGAGTGAAAATCTTTCTTTGGATGATATCAAATCAGGTGATACTTACTAACAAGGAACGAGTACGTCGAAGGCTTAGCACAAATCTCGTTTGTGAATTATGCAAAAGGGATGAGGATTCTATCATCCATGTTCTATGAGATTGCTCAACAGTATCGGGGATATGGAATCGTATGGTCCCAACAAGTAATAGGAGCATGTTCTTTCAACAGGATTTACTGGATTGGTTATTTACAAATTTACAAGGTGGAGCTTGGACCACACAGTTTGCGTTAAGAGTATGGTGGCGTTAGGAGTATGGTAGAGTTGGAAATGGGGGTGCAATTATATTTTTGGGGAGACCAGAAAATGTTGGGATCGAGTTAGCTTCATTTAAAAACTGGCATAGGAAACCGTGCGGGTACATGGGACAACAAGAAAGGTCGGTATCCGAACTCAAAGAGATCTGCATGTTCTCAAATGGCAGAAGCCACAAAAGGAATGGATTAAGGTGAATATTGATGGTGCATGTAGAGGGAATCCGGGCATGGCTACGGCGGCATGAGTGCTTGGGGATTCATCAGGTATTTGGTGTGGGGGTTTTACTCTATTTATTGGCATTTGCAATGCGTTGCTAGTTGAACTATGGGGGGTTTATTATGGATTATGGCTGGCATGGTTTAGAGGATATAGGAGGATAATGATAGAGGTTGACTCCGAGACTGTAGTAGATATGCTAAAGAACCGAGTAAACAAAGAGAATCTGGTGTCATTCCTGATACACATGTGCTATGGCTTTTTATCAAAAAACTGGTTGGTCAAGGTGGTAAAGATTTGTCATGAAGTTAATTTAGTGGATGATGGTTTAGCGAAGTAAAGATTTTCTATACCATTGGGGATTTATTTATGTGACTTGATACTAAGAGGTTTGAGGGTTTTATTTGTTAGATTTAGAGGAGATTAATTTTATTAATGTTGTAGTTACTTAGGTCCTGTTCTTTTACCTGTCGCTAGCGACAGCAACAGTGATCAGCGATAGCGACAGCAACAGTGATCAGCGATAACGACTTTTTATGTTGTTCGTTTTGCAGTCACTACGACAGCGACAACTACCAGCGACACCTTCTGTTGTTCGTTTCGTAGTCGCTGCGACAACGACAGCCTGTCGCTGCGACAACGACAGCCTGTCGCTGCGACAACGACAGCATGTCGCTGCGACAACGACAGCATGTCGTTGCGACAACGACAGCCTGTCGCTGCGATATGTCGCTGTGTTGTTCGTTTGGCTGTCGCTGCGACTAGTTCTGGACATTTGGATTTTGGTTCAATTTAAACGGTTTTTGGTTTTATAATCTAAATCAGATCGGTTCGATTTGAAAATATTCGAGTTCGGTTCAGTTTTGAGAAGTTTATTATACCCATTTTGTATCGAAAAAATCCAAAAAAACGTGGAAACACGTTTTCTCGCAAAAAAATGCAGAAATGCGTTTTTCCACAAAAAAACGAAAAGACGTTTACCCGGAAAAAACGTGGAAACGCGTTTTCCCGTGAAAACGAGTTTTCCAACAAAAAAATTCGAAAACTTTTCCAACAAAACGAAATCGCATTTTCCAGCAAAAAATCGGAAAGACGTTTTTCCTAAAAAATCAAAAACGTGTTTTGCGCAAAAAACTGGAAACACTTTTTCCCGCAAAAAACTGAAAACGCTTTTTCTCGCAAAAACGCGGAGACGCTATTTTTAATTTAATAAATTTATTTATATTTTGTAGACATTATTTAAATTTTTTATGATTTTTATTTATTAATTTATTTTATTTTTTAAATAGGTGTCGCTGCGACCAGTCGCTGTTCCTTGGCTGTCGCAGCGACCGGAGCAACCAGTCGCTGAAAAAACCAGCGACCGAAAATCACTGTCGCGGTCGCTGGTTTGAGTCGCTGGTTGCTGTCGCTGGTCGCAGCGACTGATAAACGAACAACGACCTGTCGCTGGTTTTAGTCGTTGGTCGTTGTCGCTGACTTTAGCGATAGACAAACGAATAAAAACCTGTCATTATCGCTAGTCACTGTTGCTAGCGACAGGTAAACGAAGATGCCCTTATTCTTCTTTTCTTTAAATAAATCGGGGGTTTTCTATGATTTACCAAAAAATAACATTAGCAAGAAAGAAAAAACAGTTTCTTCTGAGTTTCTCATAAGGTTTTGATATACTAATAAATTGGACTTCGACCCACATAGTTCATATAATATGAGCCTGCATAAGCCCATATAAAAATACAATTTTATTTGTAAAATATCAGAGAATAGAAAACTGATTTTTCGCCAAATGTGATATATTTTAGAAAGGTCAACCTTTTGGTCATAAAAGTCAGAAGCAAATAAATAAGTAAAGACAGGCAGAGACGTGGGTGCAAACAGATGTCGTGCCAGTAACTAAGTTTCTAAATATGGATCAAAGAAAGTGCATAACAACCAATCAAAAGTCCCTTAATTTTAGAGAAAAAAGAAGAGATTATATAACAGGAAGAAAAGAAACAGAACACGAACGAAGAAAGAGAAACTTAAGGTAAATGTCTCCTTGTCTTTCACCTAATCCATTACATTGCGTTCTGCATGCATCAGATACGAAAATAGGCTTGAATATTGATGATTATGGCATTTCTTTTTGTTGGTTTTTGATTTTTCTAGGTAGAAGAGAATGGCGAACATTAGAGTACAAAAAGGTCCCGAATCTCCGAAAACTGAGGTCGGAGAGATAGACACAAGAGCACCGTTCCAGTCGGTTAAAGCTGCGGTTAGCTTGTTCGGTGAAGTTGCCGTCTCAAGGCAACGGAGCATTCCCCGAAGGTCTCGACTTTCTTCTGAGGTAACCAATCCAACAGTCACTAAACAGGGCCGGTCCTGAGATTTAAAAAATTTGCAAAAACCGCAATCTATAACGAAAAAACCGGCCGAAGTTGTATAATTTTTCAAAAAATGGACCGTTTTTCTTAACCAAAATTTTTAAACTAAAAAAGACCGCAAGCTCATGCTTGCTCTGCTTGTGCTCAAGCTGCTAGATCAAAAACGGCTCTTCCTAATTCACTAAAGCTAGATTTCTTGTTATGTTTTAGAGCGTTTGTGACAAAGAAACACAGCTAATGCTAGCCCACAAGGAATTCATCAAGATCAAGCAAAAGCTAGACAATGCTGAGACCACAAGAGCACGTGCTCTTTCGGATCTTACAAAAGCAAAGAGGACAATGGATGATCTTACCAACAAGCTTGAGACTGTTACCGAATCTAAACAATCTGCTATTGATACCAAACAAACCATCCAACAACGCGAAGAACAGCTTGAACATGATAAATCACTTGGCTCTCATCCTCACCACCACGAACTTGATGTAGCTAGAGAACAATACATCTCCACTACTATTGAACTAGATGCTGCAAAGCAACAACTCAACAAACTCAAACAAAGCTTTGAGTCTGTTATGGACTTTAAAGCTACAGCTTTAAGCCAAGCTGCAGAAGCTGGACGTGTACTCCAATTAAACTCTGCTAAAGTCGCCGAGCTTTCTAAGGAGATTTCCGATATGAAAGATGCCATTAATCAACTCAAGCTAGCAGCTACTCAGAATATGGAAGAGCATGCTAATATTGTGAATGAAAAAGACAATTTACGAGAATGTTACAAGACAGCTGTTGACGAAGCAGAGAAGAAACTACTAGTCTTGAGGCAACAATATGAGCCTGAGCTCTCAAGAACTCTTGAAGTTAAACTAATAGAGACATCTTCAGAGATTGAGATTTTACGCGAAGAGATGAAGAAAGCTCATGAATCTGAGATGAATACTGTTAAGATTATTACCAATGAGCTTAATGAAGCTACAATGAAGCTACAAGAAGCTGCTGATGAAGAATGCTCTCTCCGTACCTTAGTGAATTCTCTTAGGATTGAACTTGAAGACTTGAGAAGAGAACGCGAAGAACTGCTGCAAAAGGAAGCAGAGAGATTAGAGGCTGAAGCAACAAGAAAGCTGGAAGCTCTTAGAGAAGAAAGCTTGAAAGTTGAGCAAATGAAACTAGAAGCTGTTGGAGTAAGAAACGAAGCCGAAAAGATGAATAGAAAGATAGAGAGCTTGAAGAAAGAAACCGAGGCTGCAATGATAGCTACAGAAGAAGCTGAAAAGAGATTAGAGCTTGTTGTAAGAGAGGTCGAAGAAGCGAAATCAGCTGAAGAGAAAGTCCGGGAGCAGATGAAACTGATATCACAGAAGCAACAGAGCAAGAAACACGACAGTTCGAAGATTAAAATCACAATACAAGAATTCGAATCTTTGAAACGAGGAGCAGGTGAAACAGAGTCAGCAATTGAAAGAAAGTTAGCAGGTATATCAGCTGAGCTAGAAGAGATCAAAGCAAGAAAAATGGAATCGGATAATAAACTAAAAGCAAGCCTACAAGCAATAGAAGAGATGAAGCAAGCAACAAATTTGGCTCAGAAGTCAGCAGAATCTGCAGAAGCAGCAAAGAGTGTGGTAGAAAGTGAGTTGAGAAAATGGCGTCAACAAGAAAATGTACAACATGCTTAAAAAATTGATTCAATTTTGTATAAAAACCTTGTTTTTGTTCCAACATTAAAATAAAAAGACAATGAAAATGGTTAAGAGACAATACTCAGACAGAGAGGCTAACCATTCTCATTTTCTGGATTGATGTAAGTGAGAAGGAAGAACACTTATCAGATTCTGTCTCAAGAAATCTTCATAAGCCTCAACTATGAGATGATCATCATCCCACTTATCACGGAAAGTGTCTGATTGTGTAGCAAGTCTTCGATATCCGCCATGTACTTCCTCACCTCTCCATTGTTCAACAGGTGGTGCACCGATTTGCTCGGCTATCCAATTGAGATAATCAACCTGACACTCACCAAGTCGGTGTGTGTATCTCTTCGGTAGCCCTATAGCATCACGACTCGCATAGAAAGTGGTAACATCCTCCATCATTTTTTCTTCTGAAGGCAAAGTAACCCGACCAGACAAAACAGCAGCCACCCACTTGCTTTGAAGCTCAAACATAAAGAATTGCAGTGTCTGGTTATATAAACAAAAAGATCGGATTAAGCAATGAAAGATCTTGCGAAAAAAGTAGATTGAAGAATAAGAGACTTAACCATCCATGGTAAACCAATGAAAGAAAGGCCAGGAGCAAGCTTAGGAGGGAACACATGTTTGTAAAGTGGTCCAACACAGTTATCTTCTACGGTAATGTAGCCATTGGTGTTGAGGAATGGGAAGTGATATTTGTAACCAGTGCAATGCACAATGGTATCAGCTTGTACAACTTTACCATTCTGGAAAACAATCGATCCATCTTCGAGTGCGCTTTCTATCTGCAATTTTGGTTTTGTTATCAACTTATCACATCTGATCTATCTATCTATTGGTTAACTTACCATAGAGTGAAGCCATAGATTGTTAGAACCAGGAAGCTTTTCGTATGTCTTCGATGGATTTGATCTAGATGCTATATGGACTTCTTTAGCCACTCCGGTTATGTCCCTACTGATATCAGATCCACTAGCAAAATTTCCAATAACTACCACCACCTTTCAGAGATTTTCAAATCAATAATTGTATTACAAGAATCTATATAAACTAGAGATCATTTGATTAGTAAAGGATTCATAAATTCTGCAAGAACCTGGTCTTTGAAAGGATCAGGAATACGATAGTTGTGGCTATGAACTTGCTTCCCTGGCCATGAATCTATCCCTAAAACATGAATCACTTCAGAATCATCGAAATTTCTAATCAATCAAAACATGAATCACTTCAGAATCATCGAAATTTCTTAATCTGGTAAAGGAAAACAAAAGATGAGATGTGGAATTAAGTATACCAGGAATATGAGCAATACGAGGCTCTGTATAATGTCCATTGCAAACGACAACGGAATCGAAAATCTCATCGATGGAGATCCCATTGGAATTTCTTGACTGGATCCTCCATTTCCTTCCTTCAGGATCAACACTAACCACTTCAGTGTTGAATCGAACCATCTCCTCGAGTTTAAATTCTCTCGCGAAGTCTTCAAGATACGCGAGGACTTCTCTATGACTAGGATACCTTCTTGAGTCTCTGGATTTGTCATCTTCGGGTCGGGGCACGAAAGGGAAGTCTCTGTAACCCATGCATTCTCTAGGGAGATTGGTGCGGAGAGATTCATAGACGCTCGAGTGGACTATAGTTCGATTCGGATCGAGGCTAAGCGAGTCAAGTTCGCTTTGAGGTGTGTATACCCAGAGACCTCCAACTTGAGCTAAGCGTTCGAAGACGACGACGGAGTGAGACTCGCGGCGTAGTTCTCGTGCAGCAACGAGTCCGGCGGCTCCGGCACCAATCACTGCCACGTGGAGTGAGCTGATTCGGCTTTGCGCGGGTGCCATGTTTTTTGTTTGTTGAAGAAGTTGGTTTTGGTGTGTGACGGTTTGTGGTCAAAATGGGTTTATATAGTACCATATTCGATTTGGATAAACCGATTCGGTCTAAATTCTTCTTACAGCCGGTGTATTAGCAAACATCTTTTTTAATCTATCTTTACATTATATGATCTTTAAAAATAATAATTTGGAAAATTTAATTCTAAAAAATATCATACCTTCTTAATTATTTTTAAAATATTATATCAATAATTTAGTGTAAAATATAATTTAAAATTTAAAATCTAGATTTCAAACACAAAACTCTAATCTTCTCAAAATAAAGTAAAGATCTTAATTAGCAAAATCAAATTTAAATTTCAAACATTTAAATATATATATATATATACTTATACTGAAGAATCGCATATATTATTGTTGATTTATAATATTTACTGCACAATTATGTAATAATCATCACTTATAATACATATATCATTTGGTTAACTTCTAAAAATTATAATATAAACTCTAACTCAAAAAATTTATTTAAAACTAACATTTGTTCATTATTAAGTAAATTTGTAGAATTAAACATTGTTTCTACATATACTCTAGAGAAAAAGCAAACATAGATAAAATGAAGAAAGAGGTTGAAGACTTGAAAAAAGCCACAACAAGTCTTCGCATGAAGAACATTGAGTTGCAAGACAATGCCTAGCTTCATTGTCTGTGTTTTGTAACATTCAAAACATAAAAGGGTTTAAAAGCGTATAAGACATTCTCATAAATATATGCAATGTTTTTATGGCATAAAAAAATTGATTTAACAATCATCCATATAAAACTCTAGAAAGGGACATAGAAATTAAAATACTAATTCAAAAACATAAATAGTTTGACCATCTTATAATCTTCAGCTTCCTGTTCAATCTCATACTCATATGGTGTTCCATGTTTCAAAACTTAAGGAGGCAGTGGGACAAGTTTTAACTTCCACTCAGCTACCTTCTATTCATCTTGATGTTGTGATTAAACAGCCTGAAATAATTTTGCAAAGGCGTATGGTTCGTAGGCAAGGGAAGGCTGCAACTAAGGTTTTAGTGCAATGGCGTGATCATGATGTTTCTGAAGCCACATGGGAACGGTATGATGATTTGCTGGTCAAGTTTCTTGCTTTTGCTGAACCTTGTAGACAAAGTTCTTTGGCTAGGGAGAATTTGATATAGTAAATGAAATGGACACGTGAAAGCAAATAGTTGGAGGATTCAAAAGTTTGTTAGTGGCAGTTGGAGGCGTTCCAACTAACAAAAAGAGCCAAAACATAGTATGTGCGAGTTAAGAGTTTGTGAAGAAGAAGAAATCAACTCATCGAGCTCATTCATGTTTTAGAGTTGTTTCTTTAGTAAACTTTGTACATTTGAGTAAGGAATTTTTACTTTCATTGAGTATTAATCTCTATTGTGTTCAATTGGTATTTGTATTGTATCAAATTTCACAAAACAAGATTTTCCAAGAAGTTTGTTAAGAGAGAAAATCTTGGAAGGAAAATATAAAACTTTATTCAGTTATAAAAATGATACAAAAGGGGTTTTTATACTAAACCTAACAACACTAAACCAATAATGAAAAATTAAAACAATTTATGTTTACTCTAATACTTCCCCTCAAGATGTAAGGAACTTGCATCTTGGATTTGAAAAATCCATGCGGATTGAGGAAGAAGAAGATAAGAAGATCAACCAAAATAACAACAACCCTCTAGTGGTCTTGGCAAAGAACAATAGAAAAGTTCAAGTATAGACTTAAACCAAGTCACATGTGCCACAATCATAAGGCCAATGAAACAATAGTCATATGTTCGATTTTGACCATAGAAACACAATGGAGATAAATTATGTTGCAACAATAACTCGTGTGTAGCAGTCAATGAATAAACCTTTGATAATTTCTCCCCATCCCCCCCCCCCCCCCCCCNATTGCTGAAATTTCAACAGGTTCTCAAGTAATGATATATGGTCGGAGAAAAGGTAGAACGGTGTGGTACATGTGCTAACAACATCCACAAAAAGATTTTCACCAGCATGTTGCAGGAACACACCTTTGATTAGAAAAAATACCAAAATACCCTACAGCTTGGAGATCATGTGCAGATAGCAACATCAACATAGGCTTACAAACTGAACAAGTAGAGCCTTCAAGATAGATATTCTTATGAAAGTCAGATGAACTACTTTGCATCTTGTAGCAAAAAGATTCCAGCAACACTAGAACATCAACTTCATTTGTCATGAATAACATAATTAGAAGCTCATAACAATCCTCAAGAATAAGAGCCACTACGTATATCATATGAAGTGAAGAAGCTATCTCAGCTATAATGCATAATGCATGATGAATAACCACATGTAACAAACCATATTCACCACATACATAACTTTGTTTGATATTTGCTAACAAAAACTCCCCCTGTCTAATAGCATATCTAAGTTCCAAAGTTGGCCAATATACAACAATGTCCTCACCAAAACAATTAATTCAAGAAGCCTATGTTGCACGGGGACGGCATATACGTGACGTCTCCGGTACCAGCTGTGTTTCCGAGATAGGGACAGCGCAGGGACATTTCACAAACGTTTCGGGGAAGGAAGGGACGTCAACAGATTTTGGGGACGGCATAGTTAAGTTTGAGAAACGTTTTTGATGTATAATGGGCATAATTTTGTAAAAGATTTGATTATTTACTTTTTTATATGTTTTAGTTTTGAATAAAACTAAGAAAACACGTCATTAAACCCTAATAGTTAATTATCTTTCTCTACTCGTCGTCTTATTCTCCGTCTTCTTTCTCAAAAGTCAAAAACATCTTCGTAGATTCACACACACATCTACGTTAATTATCTTACTAAGTATTTGGTTTACTCTTCACTCAATAGCTTTCTCTACTTGTTCTGATTGTTGAATTCTAGCAAGCAAAGTTTGAACTCTATTTAGATTTTATTGTATTTGTTATTGTATTTAGATTTTATTGTATTCAATGTCTGTAGACTCTGTACATTGGTTTTATGAACAATATTTGATGAAATCTCTTGTCTTCACGTGTTTATTGGTTTTAGACTCTGTAGATTTTATTGTATTTGTTATAGATATTTCCATCAGCCAATGTTTTCACGTGTGTATTATTTTTTTTTTGTCTATATACAAACTTCTCACAATATTTTTTTTCCAGGTTAATCATATTAATTATGACTTCTCAAGGAGCAACTGATAATGTTGATAATAATCCATAAGAAGCTCCATTATGGATCTATGTGACTAAGTTAGAGAAAGTAGGAGTAAAAGGAGGCACTTGGAAATTTAAGTGCAATATTTGCAGTGAAATTCAACAAGGCTCATATTCCAGAATTAGAGTTCATCTACTTGGAATTAAAAACCAAGATATTATGGTATGTATGAAAGCAACAAGGAGTCAAAGAGATGAGATGCAGAAGCTGGAAGATGTGTTTGAGAAGAAGAACAACGATAATAAATCTCGAGCGACTCCTTTTCCTTGTAGAATAATGAAACGAATCCTGCTTCAAAGAAAAGAAAGTATGCTGATTCTGCAATTTCTAGAGCTTATGGTATTGAAGCCAGGGATCAACTAGATCAAGAAATGGCTAGAATGTTTTTCAGTGGAGGTTTGGCGTTTAACCTTGCAAGAAACCCACATTATCATAGATCTTACCAGTTAGATGCTGAAAGCAAGATTGATGGTTATGTGCCTCATGGTTACAATAAGTTAAGAACTACGTTGCTTCAGAAAGAGAGAGACAATGCTGAAAGATTATTGGTTCCATTTAAGTCAACATGGAAAGAATAAAGAGTGACAGTTGTGTCAGATGATTGGAGCGATCCTACTAGAAAACCTTTGATTAATTTCATTGCTACTTCTGGAAGTGGTCCTATATTTCTCAAGGCTGTGAACTGTTTTGGAGAAGTGAAAGATAGATTCTTCATCTCTGGTCTGATGAAAGAGGTTATCAATGAAGTGGGTCATCAAACCGTTGTGAAAATCATCACTGATAATGCAGAACATTGTAAGGCTGTTGGGGAGATTATTGAGAGTACGTTTTCTCATATTTATTGGACACCATGTGTGGTTCACACCCTCAACCTTGCTTTGAAGAACATTTGCGCAACAAAAATGTGGAGAAGAATGAAGCAACATATGAAGAATGCAACTAGATAACTGATGTTCATGGAGATGCACTTGCAATAAAACATTTCATCATGAACCACAACATGAGACTAGCCATATTTAGTAAGTTTTCTCCTCTCAAATTGCTTAGCAGTTGCCGATACACGTTTTGCTTCTATCATTGTGATTCTTAAGAGACTGAAGCTTATTAAAAGAGGACTTGAAACTATGGTCATAAGTGAGGAGTGGTCTGCTTTTAAAGAAGATGATGTGGGAAAAGCAACTTTTGTGAAAGGCAAGATTCTTAGTGATGATTGGTGGGAGCAAGTGTCATACATTATTGATTTCACAAGACCAACATATGAGATGATAAGGTTTTGTGACACTGACAAACCATATTTACATTTGGTATATGAGATGTGGGATTCTATGATTGAGAAGGTGAAGTCTGAGATCTACAAGAAAGAGAAACGTCCAGTGGTTGAAGTTAGTCCTTTCTTCACTGTTGTTTATGAGATTTTAATGGATCGTTGCGCAAAAAATAACACTCCTCTGCATTGTCTAGCTCACTCTTTAAATCCAAAGTATATGATTTTAAACTATATAGTTTTTTTCTTTTTGTTTCATTGCCTCATATAAGACATATTTTTGCATTGTAGATTTTATAGTAATGAATGGATAAGTGAAGATTCTATAAGACTTGGTCCACATAGAGATACAGAAGTCTCCAGTGAGAGAATGGAGTGTTTTTGAAGATTGTTTCCGAGTATTGATGATCGTCTTAAGGTTATGGATGAGTATGCTTTATTCTCCATGAGAACTGGACCTTTTGAGGATTTAACATGCATTTCGGGGATGTTTACTATGGAACCCAAGAAATGGTGGGCTAACTTTGGTGCTCAAACTCCTTTCCTACAGACTTTGGCTTTTAGGTTGCTTGGACAACCTAGTTCATCTTCATGTGTTGAGCGTAACTGGAGTACTTACTCATCCATTCATTCACTTAGAAGGAATAAGTTGAATCCAAGTCGTGCTTGATGTCTCTGAATTTTAGCAATTTTTAGAAGTCATTTACTCTTATTTTAGGATCATTTAGATGTGAATATGTTGCATTTATAGGACTTTGCTAGTAAATTTGCATTTTCAGGAAATTCTTCATTAGCACTTGCATTTGCATGCATTTTGAAGATTTTTCAGGAATTTTCAGGAGTTTCCGGAACATTAAGGCAAACTTGGAAAAAGCTAAGGAAAATGAAATAAGTCATTTACACGTCGAGCCATTCACTTATTCTCATCAAGCCACTTTCCAAGTTTACGTCGAGCCATGCTACACTTACACCGAGCCAACAACAAGTTTTGGTCGAGCCATCTTCACTCTACATCGAGCCGGCCATGTTCACTCTACATCAAGCCATCTCTAAATCACATCGAGCCGCATGCATTTTTGATCGAGCCAAAGCATACTCTACATCGAGCCATCTCTAAATCACATCAAGCCGCATGCATTTTTTGATCGAGCCAAAGCATCCTTTACATCGAGCCATATCTCATTGTCATCGAGCCATAACAAATCCTCATCGAGCCACAGCCCCATTACATCGAGCCGCAACCTCTTCTCCTTTTGATCAAGCCGCGGTAACTCCACATCGAGCCACCAACAACTTGTCATCGAGCCACACGACACATTTTGGTCGAGCCACAT
>OVBE01011440.1:0-14165 GCA_900406425.1 Iberis pinnata
TAATAGTTTAGGATGGGCATTCAAGTTTCGGTTCGGGTAAATCAGGTTTCAGGTTTTCGGATCCGACTACATAGGATTCAAATAGGAATCGAGTTGATTTCGGTTAGGGTTCGGTTTGGTTTTTTTTACCAAACTTCGATCCGATTTATTTTTTTTGTTCGGGTTTTTTGTGTAATTTGGATTTTTTTTTTTTTTTTTTTTTGGGTTTTNGGGTAAAATGGATAATTCAGGTATTTGGGTCAAACTGAACTAAAACCCGAATTACTCAAATTAAAACACTCGAAATACAACAAAAACCCAAATTACCCTATAAAAATTACTTTTATATATATAAATACATTCAGGTTTTTTTGGTATCCATTCAGGTTTCGGTTCGGATCCGGTTCGGTTCGGATATCCATACTAAAAATGTATAACTTATTCGGGTTATTTGAAAATTCGGTTCGGTTTCAGTTCTGAGTTCTCGGTTCGGTTTCTGTTCGAGTTTCGGATAAATTTCCCAGCCTTAATAATAGGTAAGAACTTAAGATGATGAGTGTGTATTTACCTCAATCTTTGCGTCTGGTCTTAGATTTATAATTATTGTACCATGAAGACGGATTTTTTCTAAAATTCTTTTTTTCTCGTCCTTTGAATCTGCATCTTTATTTTGAAATATCATATATCAACATAAGTGTTCAAATAATGTTCCGGCCTTCACAATTTTGAGGCCTTTCAGAAACTTATAAAGCTTTCAATCATTTTGTTTTAAAAAATGTTTTCAGTCATAAACAGACGATTTTTTATATGTAGAAATTATATGCATCTATTATGATACTATCTATTGAGATAACTATGATAAAAACATGAGATCAGAGTCGGTCCTGAGCCAAGCAAAGCAAGTATTCGCTTGCGTTCCTTTTTCGATCTAAAAGCTTTACTTAAGAAAACAGCCCATTTTTAAAAAATAATTCAATTTTGGCCTAGTTTTTTTCACTGTAGATTGCAGTCTTTGGAATTTTTTAAAATCGCAGGACCGGCTTTGCATGAGATCTAGCTAGTGGTTGTCATTTCCACTTTCTAATTTTATTAAATATCAGGATTTGAGTCTGACCACTTGTTTTGCTATTACAAAATATCTCATTTAATGGAGGTTGAACTACTGGATTGGTAAAGATCAAAAACTAACCGAAAAAATAAGAAAACATAAAAAGTTGTATTTCAAGAATATATTTTTATTTACATTACTTTTTTCTCATCTTTCGATGTCCGAACTACGACGGATCGACCTCATAACCCAAACTATATTAAATTTCTTTTGCAAAGGTGATAACTTGTATAGTAAAAAGAAAGCATATGTGACAACAATTAGTCACTTGCGCTCTTCACTTCTCAATTTTTTTTTAAGACGGTTTTATCAAGTTTTTATTTAATTTATTATTATTACTATAATTATTTATGATTTTTCAAGATAAAATAAAAAATTACCAAATTTTTTACTCAAATATCTTGAAAGACCTGCCTGTGTCATCCCAAGAAGAACATCATTCACTTTCTACAAAACGACACAAATTATTAAATTCTTGATATAATAAAACAAAACTATATATCATTTATATACAAAAAAAAAGAGAATAAATACCATATTCATTGTGTTTTTCACGAACTTGACATCATCAACGCTTATTATTCGATGCATAACCTTTCTAGATTGAACTACATCTCTGAGGTTACTCATGAGAGGAGTTTTAGTATCTCTCATACAACATAGTGTAAGGAGAGCCTTGGATACTTCAACAAAAGTTGTAAAAATGACTCTTATCATAAACCAAAATCTAGCAACCATCAACCATAACACTCCCTTATGATCAGAAATGGAATCATTAACATGTTTTCTTATAGTTGTAGCCTTAGGAAGCTCGTTAGAGTCTGATATTTTTTGCGAACTCGCGAGTAAAAGAGACATTAGAGACATCCCATCACCCAGTGAATGATGCAATTTCCCTATACATAGAGATTCTGCATTTGATGTCTTTATGTTAAGTACATGAAACTCCCATAAAGGTCTTGACATGTCCATTGGAGAATTAGCTAGATTTGAAGTATAGTCTTGTATAAATTCATCAGGATTTTGGATGTTGGAGTGGTCAAGATCAGGAACAACAACATGATCTTCTACTCGAACACTAACTGGAACCCAAACCGCTTCTCCATTTTCTTTATCTTCCATTACCTGAAACATTAAAGAGGATGAATTCCATCAAAAGAAATTCAAAATTCAAAAATATCACATACTCAAATGTTCCAAAAATACCACAAACCTAAAAAGTAAATTTTAAAGGTTTAGAATTTAAAATTTTGGATTTAGGTTCACTGAATGAGTTTAAGCTTTAGTTTTGAAGGAGTAGAGTTTCGTTTTAGGGTTTTAGAATTTATATTTGAAGTTTTAAAGTTATTTCAATTTTTGTGGTATTTTTGGAAGTTTTGGAAGTGTATGGTATTTTTGAGAATTCTCCAACACTTAATTATGGTCAAATAAATGATTATATATATATATATATATATATATATATATATATTAATAGATATAAAGTGAACTATGTACTTAAAAGACTATATGGAAATGAGGAGTGAATGAAGATTGCTAATTGAAGGTGTATGTGGACACAATTTTTGGGTACATTATTAGTATAATGCATCCATTATTTATTTATTTTTAATTAGTTTTTTATGTGTTGTGCCCTCACTAACAAAACTTTTGGATTCGCATCTGAAAACCGTTGTAATATTTGTTTTTTGTCATCATTTGGACCACAATAGGCCGATCCAATAGTCAGTTCCTGCATAATAGCAGGCAATTCCTACACTATCGTAGGCACGAGAACTCGATCCCGGATGAGGTAGTGCTACCTGTCTTATGTGGACTTATAAATGCCATTAGGCTAAGGCCACTTCTCCAACCGTTATAATATTTGTTAAAAACATATATCATTTGCATCTTGGTGACTACTATATATATAAAGAAATGGTAAAATCAAAGAATGATAAATTTTATAAGTTTACCACTTTGCTAGAGAAGCGAGGGAGCTTGAGCCATGTGTTCTTGATACCTTCAACAATGGCTGATGGGTTGCATCTTGTTTCAAACCCTAAAGTCAAGACAATGACGCAATAGAGATCCTTCGAAATGAAAAGCTGTGAAAATGGGCTTAGAGGCTCCATTGATATTGTTGTTGTCTCTTGCTTCTCTCTAGCCTTGTCTTCTCCCATTTTCACAGTTGTTTTTATTGTTTCCTTACCTTATACATTTAACCAAACTTCACTCTTATAGTATTCGAAAACAATGATGCGATTTTTCTGTCTATACCCTATCTAGACTTCCACTTGTATGACTAGATATTAATTCGTCCACCATGTAGTAAATGCCTAAGACCATGTACAATGGGGTGTTGAATAAACTTATTCAACAGTTAACTCTCTCCAATGATGGTGTTGAAAACAAAGAAAAAATGAGGTGGATTAATTGATGTTGACTAAATTCAACACCCGTTGAATAAAAAATGGTGGGGTCATATTGATTTAAACATTCACTCATATTATTTAACCTCAATTATTTCATAATAAACTATTTTTATATTTACAAATTTTATATCAAAATTCATAATTTTTTCTCCTCTATAAATAGAAACTTGTTTCATTTGATTTGGACATAGAAAAAAATCATCAATAGATCCCAACATAAGTCTGCAATATGGACATAAAGCTGCAATACAAGAAATAAATCTGCAATACGGAAGCAATACATAAATTGCAGATTTGTTTTACATTGCAAATATGTTTACTTCACTGCAGATTTGTTTTTTGTCCTTGCAAATTTTGTAAAAACATAAAAATAATATATATATATATATATATATATATATAATAAAGTAGTGGGATAAAGTGTTGAATTTTTCAACAAACTATTGTAGTGACTATGTGTTGAATGAGTGTTGAATAATGAGGTGGAAGAAAGAGAAAATGAAGTGGAGTGAAAAAGAGGGTGTTGAATGTTGAAACCATTATTAATGGTCTACCAAATTTAAGAATATATTAGCATTTTTTAGAGTTTTTTTCTCTTTACCATCCTTGTTAGACTAAAGGTAGTCGACCTTCGATTTGGGTTTGTATTTTGAAGGAATTCGATTACAAGACGGTGAAATCGTCGACATGTCCGACAAACTCACTTTTTCAGTATGAAAATATTACAATTTCTCTCTCTAACTTCTCTCTAGAACTTTTCGACACCTCTTCGCAATGGTTGCTCTTCTTTTTTATAATGTCTTCCTTAGTCATCATTTAGCTAGGCCGAGCAGTTGGTTTAGTGCGGCTCTAGCTCAGCGGTTTAGTTTGAAGGACACTATTTATCTCGGCGGTAGGCTCTCGGATCAGGTGCTGCATCCAACCAGTAGCGGCTCCTATAGGAGGGCAGGGAGTGCGACCGCCCCGGGACCCTGACCCGTGTTCTATGTATTTCCAATTTTTATAAATTTTTGAAAATTTAGGTATATTATTTTCATATATACATATATTTAAAGGTTTCAAATTTGACGATTGAAATCTAATACATAAATTTTTAGTAGTGTTACTTAATTTTTTTGTATAAATTCAAAATATGAGGCCTAAAAATTATGTTTTGACCAAGGGCACATAATATTTTTGAGCCGGCTCTGCATCCAACCCGTCACGGGCTTTGACTTCAACTCGGCGGGCCTCCTAATGGGCTTAATGTTCTTGGGCCTTGCATAGGTGCAGCTCATACCCCTCCTTGATTCAATTATTCAACTTTTCTCATGTCTTCTTGAAATTATTATTATAACTATACTATACGTATTGAGTACAATCATTGGCTAAAACAATGAGCAAAACTGATGGTGAACAACATCGACACATCTACTAAAAATAGAACAATATATCATGGGTTTAGGCCCCACAATTGAAAAGTTTATTTTAATAAAATAACATATACATATTTGGATCAGAGATATCTAAATTATATGTTTGTCATATTTAAATCGGCAATATATGATCCATAACTAATTTTGTAATATGGAAAAATGCAGCATATATATGAAATTTTCTATCCATTTCTATAAAACCAAACCATTGAATCCACTGTTTGTGAAATCTTATGTATTAACTTGAAAAAAATTAGCTTTAAAAAATGTTAATTATTTAGTATATGCTGTTTTTATATAAATAAGTAAATAAAATGCCCAATAAAAAATATTTATGTTACCTTGTAAAATAAGAAAAAATGTTGTCAACAATATTTATCTCTATTTATAATCAATAAAACGTACGGTGGTTGTCACTTCTGCTACTATTTCATCACATCAAATTTTGAATATGGCTATTCTCTAAATGAGTATAGAATCTTCCATATAATTGCTAATGCAAAATATTCCATTTAATAAGATTTGAACTTTGTAGTTCTACTTTTAGCATGATTGGAAATGCATTTTTAGAGTGGTTGCGTGAGTGTTATAACACTAACAAATTGAGAGTTTGAAACTCAATTAGAAAAATTTAAAATTATTTGAAATATATTTTTTTGATGAAAAAGTAATAATAAGGGCCCAACCGGGTTCGAACCGGTGACCTATTGATCTGCAGTCAATTGCTCTACCACTGAGCTATGGACCCTTGGTGTTTGAAATATCTTTTAACTAAAAACAATATAAATATAGTTTATTTAAATTCTACATAAAAAAGTAAACTAACATGCTAATAGATTTTTATTTGTCAACTACATGCTAATAGATTATAATAAAATTCTATAGCATAAAAAGTTAGAGGAATTCTATGAAATATCATAAAAACAAGTTTAAATTCCATAGAATACTATACACTCTCAAAAATTCAAAAAATATCATTAATTTTTTCTTTTCAAATATATCACAAACATTAAAAATGAATTTTAATGATTTAAATTTTGGATTTAGATTCACTAAATAGAGTTTAGGGTTTAGTTTTGGAGGGATTTATGGTTTAAAGAAGGGAAAATTCACTATTATCATAAATCCAACATGATATAATAATATCCAAACAACACTTACAAAAGTTAATTGAAAAATCCTCTCTTCTCTCTCCTCTTCTAACGGCTCTTTCTGCACCTGTTCTCACCGATAACGGCTACTCACACCGGAATTGGTCCCTGGCCCCCAATTCCGGCAACCCTAATGGCTAAGAAACACCCTCCCTCATCCCTCCCTCTTTCCCCTCCTCCTCCTCCTCCACCTTCGCAGGCCCTCCCTGGCAATGCTCCCCCGAATCCCTTGCCTCAATCAAAGCCCTCTGGTGATAGCATCAAAGCATCCCCATTTCTCTCGAAGGTGGTTAATAACACCACCTCTCAATCCTCTGGTGCTTCTAAAATTGCCTCAGATCCACCTCAGGCAACCTCAGAATCTCCCTCTTCTGACCCAAATCATCCATGGCTGGAAGCTGTTAAAGGCCCAAGCAAAAGGCTAAAGAAATCAGGCACCCTTTTTGTTCTAGATTCAGGAGAAGCTTGTGTTGAAATCCCCAATTCTGTAATCACCAACAACAAAAAAATCTGGAAAAACTTTGTATTAGGTCAATTCCATGGGAAAGCCCCTCCCCCAGGCACATTTCATGCGATTATCAACGGGATTTTGGAGCCCAAAGCTCCGAGACATCTCAATCTCCCGTATCTCGGATAAAGCCTACCTCATCAAAATTCCAAATCCCTCTACACGTACTCGCGTCCTAGCACAGGGTATGTGGCACGTTGAAAACCAAGCCCTCTTTGTTGCAGCTTGGGAACCTGGGCTTGAACCATCCCCACCTGAACTAAAAGCTGTCCCGGTTTGGATCGACTTCCACCAAGTGCCTCTGCAATTCTATTCTGAAGAAGGATTACAGAGGATAGCAAGTCTGGTTGGAGACCCTGTAATTCTCCACCCCAACACTGCAAAAATGATAAATTTTGAGGTGGCTAGAGTCCTGGTGATTGTTTATCCAACTAAACCTTTACCGGAAGCTGTAAATGCTAAATACGAATCTGGACAAATACAGAGAGTTTTGGTTACTAGCCCCTGGATGCCTCCCATCTGCACATTCTGTGAAGAAATAGGTCATACCCTTAAACGATGCCCCACTGCCCCTGTTTTATGCTCTGCTTGAAATTCTACTTGTCACTCTCTTGAGGCCTGCACTAGAGCAACCAGAAAAATCAAAAAGACCAGTGCGCCTTCCTCTACAGGTGCTAAAGACAATCATCTTAAAGTTCATAAGCAGCAAGTTCATGAAAAAGGAAACATCACCTATGTCCCCAAGGCTAAGGAAATATCCCTTCAAGGGAAACAAATACTTAAAGGTGCAGACAAGTCTACAATCGACCAAGACATTCCTGCCACATCTAAATCCTCTGGTCCACCAGAATCCGTACCAGCTCATTACATCCCAAGAGATGATTTTCCCCTTTTGCTATCAACCGTGATCACTAAAGATATCAACCCAGCAGCCCCATCTACCAAGCAACCTATGGATTTTCAATCATCCATCTCAGAAATCAGGGCTTCAGCTTCTGCTAAACCAAAGAACAACCCTCCTTCTGCTCCACTGCTCAAACCAACCAAGGTACTAGGATCTGTCCCCTCTGCCTCTGAGGATGAACCTGGAACTGACTATTCAGAAGATTTCTCTGAGTCATCTGTGGAACTCTCTGAAAGTGAAGATGATCAACAAAGTGAACTGCAATTTACAGAATATATCTCAAAGAAAAGGAAAAAGTTTGAGGCCCAATTGCGCAAACTGACTCTTAACCAGAAACTTAGCAAAGAAAAGGATAAAGCTATAAGCAGCAGCAGCAGAGGCAAAGGGCCTCCTTCTCACTAATCCTCTTCCCATGTTAGATCTTTTTTGCTGGAATGTTAGAGGTTAAATAGTTATAGTAGGAGGAATAGCCTCAGAACTTGGCTTAAACAAAGCAAAGCCCTTTTTGGCAGCTTTCTTGAAACAAGAGTGAAGGAACACAGAGCCTCCACAATAATCAATTCTTCTTTTAAAGGCTGGAATATGATAGCCAATTATGAAATGGCTGGCTTAGGCCGGATTTGGGTAGTTTGGGATCAAGCGGTCTCTGTTACAGTCATCACCAAAACTGATCAGCTTATCTCTTGTGTTGTCACTCTACCCTACCTTGATAAAGACTTATTGGTCACCTTTGTTTATGCCCGTAACTGTAAGTATAAACGGAGACAGCTTTGGTCAGACATCATTCATCTAAGCAAGAACAACATTGCTCATGGAAAACCCTGGATTCTCTTAGGGGATTTCAACCAATCTCTACATCCAGAAGACTCTTCTTCAGGAAGCTCCAAAGTCACTTCTGGTATGATGGAGTTTAGAGACTGCCTGCATCAAATAGAACTTGATGACCTCTCATACAGAGGTTGTCATTATACTTGGTGGAATAATCAAGAAAATAACCCCTTGGCTAAAAAGATTGATAGGATCCTGGTCAATGATGAGTGGAAACTTCAATTCTCAGATGCTTATGCTGACTTCCGAGAACCTCTTTTCTCTGATCACTGCATAAGTGGGGTAGTCCTTCAAGTGCTCAGACCACACAAAAGGAAACAGTTTCTCTATGCCAACCATCTAGCTACAGATCCCTCCTTTCTTCCCATGTTAAAATCCAAATGGAATCAGCATCACCTACATGGAACAGCCATGTACACTCTCTGTATGAAGATGAAAAACTTGAAGCCTCACATTCGTCAGTTTCATAAGGAAGTCTTCTCAGGCATAGAAAAACGAGTTATTCAAGCCTCAGAAGCTCTTGCCTCTGCTCAATCTATCTTTATAGCAAACCCTTCTCAGAACCTAGCCAAACTAGAAAAGACAGCTCATGCTAATTGGACCACTCTAAGCAGAGCTGAGGAAAAGTTTTTAATTCAAAGAGCAAAGGTCCACTGGCTACAGCATGGTGATTCCAACTCCAGATTTTTCTTTAAGATGTTAGCATCAAGACAGTCTACCAATACCATTCACTTCCTTCTAAAGGATGATGGCACTCGGCTTGAAGATTACAATGATATTGCTGACCACTGTGTTGGTTTTTATGAGCAACTACTTGGCTCCCCCTCTACTCCCCTGGACCATCACCATATGGAATACATCAAGAATCTCTCTGGTTTCAAATGCACTGCATCAATGAAGCAGCACCTTCTCAAGCCAATTTCGGATTTGGACATAAAGGAAGTTGTCTTTTCCATGCCCAAAAACAAATCTCCAGGTCCTGATGGGTTTAACATTGAATTTCTTCAACAGTCTTGGGATTGGTTAGGCAATGATGTGATAAATGCAGTTAAGGAGTTCTTCTCTTCTGGAAGATTACTAAAACAGATGAACTGCACCCTCATTACTCTCATTCCAAAGAAAAAGAATGCGGATAAAATCACTGACTTCAGACCCATCTCTCTCTGCAATGTAGTATATAAAATCATTTCCAAACTGCTTGCAACTAAACTGGAACATCTGCTTCCAGAAATGATCTCAACATACCAATCTGCCTTTGTTAAAGGTAGGCTTTTGGTGGAAAATGTACAGCTAGCTTCAGAGATGGCACAAGGGTTTAACCAAAAGGGGATTTCCAAAAGAGGCATTCTCAAAGTGGATTTAAGAAAGGCTTTTGATTCTGTAAATTGGACCTTCATATTAACAGTTCTTAAAGAAGCAAATTTTCCTCCTCAGTATATCAATTGGATTCAGCAATGTACTACAACTACCAGCTTCTCCATCAATATAAATGGCAACTTATGTGGATTCTTCCAAGGGAAAAAAGGCCTAAGACAGGGGGATCCTCTATCTTCACTCTTATTTGTTATAGCAATGGAATTCTTTGCCACACTTATAAACTCCTACTTTGATGCAGGCAAAATAGGCTATCACCCCAAGGCAAAAAACACAAAAATTACACATCTAGCTTTTGCAGATGATGTAATGATTCTGTTTGATGGAAGGCTCACTTCAGCACAAGGCATTCTACATGCTTTACAAACTTTTCACTCAATCTCAGGCTTACAAATGAACATGGATAAATCAGCAATATACACTGCATGATTAACCTTATCTCAAGTTGACAGACTTACTAATTTGGGTTTCATTACAGGTTCTTTTCCTTTTAGATACCTTGGCCTGCCTCTGATGCATAAGAGACTCAGGAAGGCTGACTATGACCCCCTCATTGATGCTATATCTCAAAAGATGAATCATTGGGCCAACAGAGCACTCTCCTTTGCAGGCAGACTTATCTTAATTAAGACTGTCATTTACAGTATCTTAAATTTCTGGTTTTCAGCCTTTAGAATTCCTTCTAATTGCATCACCTTGATTAAAAGATTATGCACAAGATTCTTATGGACAGGCGACACTCATAAGGTTGGTGGAGCTAAGGTTTCTTGGAACTCAATCTGCCTACAAAAACATGAAGGGGGTTTGGGCTTAAGGGACTTAAAGACATGGAACACAACCCTCCTTCTCAAGCTGATATGGATTCTATTCACAAAAGGTGGCTCTCTATGGGTTGCCTGGAACACAGATAGCAGGCTCCAAGGACAAAGTTTATGGTCTATTGAAGCCACATCCTCATATTCCTGGATTTGGAAGTCAATCTTGAACATCAGGCATCTGGCAAAACAGTTCTTAAAATGCAAACTTGGGAATGGAACCTTAGCAAGTTTCTGGTTTGATGATTGGAGTCAAGATGGTTCTGGTTCCTTATGGGATAAGATTGGCCCTCTAGGACCTGCCACCACTGGAATTCACAGAGATGCAAAGGCAATCAATTGCCTCTCTCAGGACAGATGGATCATGCCATCCACTAGAACCAGAAACCCCATTTTGACTCAGCTGAGATCTTTTCTTCTTCTACAGCCTCCACCTTTAACTAGCCAAGCTCAGGATAAGTACTTCTGGCTTATCCCTCATTCATCTAACTTGGCATTCTCCACTGCTCTTACTTGGGACTACCTTAGGCCGAGAGGTAACATTCAGCAATGGACAAAAGTAACTTGGTTTAAAGGCTGCCTTCCAAACCAAGCTTTCATCCACTGGACAGCTCAACTGGACAGACTTCCCACAAGAAACAGATTGATTGCTTGGGGGATTAATTCCCCATCTACTTGTGTCCTCTGCAACACTGCCGATGAGAACAGAGACCATCTATTCATCACCTGTCCGTATGCTGCTAATCTTTGGAATGAAATTCTCAAACGACTAGGCTATGGTTCTGTTTTACTACTCGAGTGGTCATACATTACGCATTTCGTCATCAACCTCCCTCGGAAGAAAACTAAACTTCTAGCAGCGTTGTCCTCTCAAGCCACAATATATTTCATCTGGAAAGAGAGAAATGCGAGAATTCACAACACCAGACCTCAGCTCAGCCCGGCTCAAACATTCATAGATATTGATAGATGCATTCGCAATGCAATTTTATCAAGATTGCATCGCAAAAGCTTCCATAATCTTCTGTCCATCTGGTTTCGTTACCATGACTAAGGCTTTGTTTCTTCTCTGTTTCATAAGGCTCTGTTTTAATTTTTTTTAAAGCCTTTTGAAAGCTATTATTTAGTCAAGCTATGTAAAACTCTTATTTTCTAATATTATTTAACCTTTATCAAAAAAAAACATGATATAATAATTAAATAAATTAGTTTTACATTTTTTTGGAAAAAATTGCTCTCAGCTTCCGTCCCCAACTTCCACTCTCAGTTTTTGCTCTCAGCTCCCGCTCTCAGCTCCCGCTCTCAGCTCCCGCTCTCAGCTCCCGCTCCCAGCTCCCGCTCCCAGCTCCCGCTCCCAGCTCCCGCTCCCAGCTCCCGCTCCCAGCTCCCGCTCCCAGCTCTTGCTCCCAGCTCCCGCTCCCAGCTCCCGCTCACAGCTCCCGCTCCCAGCTCCCGCTCCCAACTCCCGCTCCCAGCTCCCGCTCTCAGCGCCCGTTCTCAGCTCCCGCTCCCGCTCTCAGCTCCCAGCTCTCGCTCCTAGCTCTCGCTCTCAGCTCCCGCTCCCAGCTCCCGTTCTCAGCTCCAGTTTAAACTGCATTCAGCTATTCTTTTTTTAACCTCTTTACCAATCGTGACTATATATCTCCGAAGAAAACTTGTTTTTTCTCCGATTTTGTTTCTAAAAATTTGGTTTAAACCGTCGGTTTTATATCTTTTGCTATGTTGAATTCTCAGACGATTAAAAAAAAAAACTTGAACTATTGAATCGTTGTTGTGGCTAAGAGTTCACCACGACAAAAAAAAATCTGGCGGTTCTAATCCTTGTTTAAATAGTGTACATTTACTTTTATGAACAATAAATGTCCTAAACTGAAAGCTATTGGGATAAATGTGAAAAGAAGTTTGGTGTATCCGTTACCCAGATTGTATATATATGATCGAGGTTTATAGTGTCACGATCATGGCACAATATTAATCCACGTTTTTTTTCGCTTGAAATATTCTATTTATAGAAAAAAGGTTTAACATAAAGATCTGTGGAAGGAAGACGAACAACAATACTACATATAGCAAAACACAAAACACAAAATGCAAAAACTTAGCTAATATGCTCTAGCTAACTTGGCCACATATGATTTCAATATAATATCTGAAGTAACACTTTTAGCAATAAGACAGAGATTTGTTAAATGTAGAGGAGTCTTCTGATACTATTTTCTAGAAAGAAAACCTAGAGAAGAGATAAGTTTTTTTAATGATCAGGGAGTTTAGAGACGAAGTCGGTACATTTTTCTAGAGCGAAACCTAAACTATGTTATATAATTTTTTTTTGGAAAGCAGACTTCTTTCACTGTGAATCGAACCTAGGAATACACATCACCGAGAACTGTGTTTAAACCAACTGGATCATCTTATCGTTAGTGAGAAGAGATGGTTAACTTTAAAGAGCTAGAAAGATAGTGTCGGCTAGTCAGAAGGTCTCAGAATTGCATCCAAGAGGTCATGAAGATTGGATGCTATGATGAGCTAAAGACGTGGTGAGTGATCATACAATCGAGAGTCCAAAGAATCCAAGTTTAAATCTAGTAGTCCTTCAGTGTCAATATAATTATAGTCACAGAGAAACAAAATTGTTTCAAAATAATTGTTGTTCACATATATCGACACAATAAAATAATTGCATTTTTTGTTTATGATTTTTCATATTTTGCAAAATATTTAACTAATTGAATTGGTTTTAATTAATGATATTTTAATCTAAACAAGAAAATTTGCATAAAATTTGTAATTTCTTAATATGTGTGTATTTTCCTTAAACAATAATTATTTTGAAAAAGAAGGAAGTAACATGTGAGTTGTGGATAAAGAAGTTTCAAACTTATGTGAAGTACAAGCATTATGTTTCTAAATATACTTAACAACAAAAGTCTCTGATTATAATTTATAGGGAAAATTCTTTATTAATATATCAATTACATTATATTCACTCACTTATTGCATGAAATTTTGGAATACATGATTTAATACACCAAGTTTTTTTACCTACTTTATTATATAAACTTTCAGTCATCTACTTTTTTATGACTAGAGAGTTTTAGACCGAAGGCATACATCTCCCCAGGGTGAGGTCTAGGATATCGACCAATTCATACATGAACTATTTCAATATAGTTCATTCATACATGAATTTAGGTGCTGTACAATTTCATATATGAATTCATATTAATAGTCAATTCATACACAAATTATAAATATAATGCTAATTCAAGTATTGACATTAACGCCACTATTAAACCGTTAATTCCCGATAAAATATGTCAAATTTATACTCAAATTATAACAGGTGTGCCAATTCATACATCAACGTAATTTTAGCAAACAAATCATAGATTAAGGAGTATATGAATTTTAATATACATGACTCCTTAGTATATAAATTTTATTTTATATATTAAAATTTAATGTTAATATATTTAGTATTTTATAAAGTAACCATTAAATCGTTTCTAAGCGTTATTTTTATTTTTTAACAATAAATATGTAAACATATTTTGTCTTATCAATTAAAAGATTAGTTATGTTGAAAGTTAACAAAAATATTATTCTATCATAGAATATCTCATACCTATATTTATTTAAAGCTAAGTGATAACTATAAGTATTTATCTG
>OVBE01011441.1:0-14165 GCA_900406425.1 Iberis pinnata
AAAGTGAATCATGAGATAAATGCTTAAATGGGTGGAACATACGAAGATGAAACATTCGTAGTGACATTGAACAAACTTGAAATCAGACATAGAAACCATGGACATGAGAGTGCGAGAAGTGGACAAACATTTGGTAACAGTGGACATAAATTAAGTGTGGATGGACATAAGATAAGTGAAGTTTGAGGGGGAAGGCGTGAGGGATCTAACGTAATCTCTTGTTGTGGGTGGACATGTTCAGTTATCGTTGTGGACATAATGTTATGCGATGTATGGACCAAATTCGATGATCGGGTTTTTGGTCCATCCGTTTTGTAGGTGCTCTGGTGGACATAATTTGTATCCAACTTATGTGCTTCGGTAGACAAAATTGTGCAAGTCTGATGGACAAGATTTTAATATGTCCCTTGGTGCTACTGTGGACGAATGGTTGCGCTTCTGTTGGACAGTGTTTGGATCCATCTATGGTACGAATGTAGTCGAAACCATATTTGTCTGATGGACAAGATTTGGATTTGTCTATCGACTTAGCAGATTGAGGTGTCCGGTAGACTGACTGCTCGCCGACTTTCTTAGACGTCGTTGATTCCTCGCCGGTTTTCTTGTGCACATAATCACCTTTACGCTCTAAGGGTTTTGTTGACCGTTTTTCACCATGAGTAGTTGTGGTCTGGTTTTTCGCCAAACTCCTCTGCGGTTCTGACGGCGGTTTAGGTGTGGATTTTCGTTGTAGATTTTGCTAAAGATTCGACGACAATCTCGTGACCGGGTTCGGAGGGGGATTATTCGGCGGTTTCCCCTTAATGCGTAAGGAGGATCGTTTTGAAGACTCTGAAAAAGACATGTCCAATATGTTGACACCGAAATCTTTCCGAATATTGTCGAAGTGTTTGTGAGATATCTTGCAGTGCCATAGAGAGAGAACCAACAATGAGAAATTACCGGGAAACTGAAAAAAAGAGTTGTGTGTTAGTTTTAACTTTTAAAATAACAATTAGATATTTTTTTTTAAAATCTCGTCTTCAACAAGATAGAGGTATTAACAATAATTATATATATTTTTTAATTCGTCTTCAACGAGATGAAAGTATCTATTATTTCTTTTTTTTATTAAACACGTCTTCAATAAGGTGGAGGGCATTAGTGTAATCGTCCTTGAAAAGACATGTGTAATTGTTCATAACATTTGTACTTCATGGTATTTTTGTTAAATGGATGTGATATTATGGTATTAACAATAAATTTTCCAAATTAATATTGGTTTATATCATTACTATTAACTTATTCAAAATATAAATTCACATCGATAATAATTGATGTTTTATTCATTTGATTATCATTAACTAAAAATGGGTGTTAATATTATTTTAGTTTAAAATGACACATATATGAATTTAAGATTAAATCTAATTTTTTATTTAATTAAATATATTTTGAACATATGGTGTGCCTTTTTACAGCTGATAAGTTAGTATTTTTATGTTTTCTAATAAAAATTGAATATAATTATTTTATAGAAAATAGAAAATTTTTTGATAAACACGAATCTTTACATCCATATATTTATGGAATCTTTTATTCTTAAAAAAGAAAACAAATATTTTTGATAGAATCTAATATAAAAATTATTTTATTTGGTTAAATTTATGCATTTGAAAACATTTGAACGTGGATTTAAATTAATTAAATTTGTTTATAAACATAAAAGTTTCCAAATATTATATTAACTAATTGTGTTTATAAAAATAAAAATTTCATTATAAATATTATAAAATTATAACCTTTTTTCACCGGAATGTAGATTGCAATCTATAAAAAATATTGTTTATAGATTTTATTCAAAAAATAAAATCAACACAGAATTAAAATAAAATTAGAAAAAAATTATATATCTCTTCTTAATTTTATTTTCTAGTTTCTATTTTTTTTATAGAAAATAGAAAATTGTTTGATAAATACGCATCTTAACATCCATATATTTATGGAATCTTTTTTAAAAAAAAGAAAACAAATATTTTTGATAGAATCTAATTTAAGAATTCTTTTATTTGGGTAAATTTATGCATTTGAAAACTTTTAAACGTGGATTTGATATAGGGAAAATTACCATTTGTAGCATATTATCAACATTCTCTATATAAAATGCCATATCAAGCCAGATTTGTGTAATATACCACAATTTCACTGTTAGTGGTATGGAGATAAAGTCGGTTGTGCCCTTCATTTAGGCACAAGCTTTTGGCGGGAATGAGATGTCCGAAATAGAGAGGCAACCTAATGACAGTTTCATTAAATGACCATTAATAGTTTAATACTGATTAGACATATTTTAAATTAAAATATTTATATAAATTTTGTAAAAATGTTGCTAATGAGTTAATGAGTACCATTAATTGTTAGTTGGTGTGAAGCTCCAACATCAGCGATAATTAAGGTAAGGCATACATATTTTTTTATTTTATTTTAATGATACCGTTTCAGTTATTTGTGGACTATGTAATTAGATGTTTAAAGAATGGACCAGTTAGATACAAAGTAGACGATGGACAACAAGATTAGATNAGATTTTAAATTTTTGGCATCAACACAACATCACTGATTTTGTTTGCGATTTAGTATATGAGATTTGGTATAAGAATGTTTAGCTTATGTGTAAAACTCATGTTTCATTTTGTTCGTAGTAGACCAATTGGTTTGCGAAAAAGATGGACAAGTTTTGTGTTATAAATGTTTCTTAAATCATGCTGAGTGGACATCTTTTGTGTGTATGAAGGTGATCAATGGACATAAATCTACTAATAATAGTTGGTAAATGGGAATGCCTAGATTCAGGAACTTGACATTTAAGAGTTGCAAAAGATGTGTATGTCGAATGTTTTCAACTGAAAAAGACGACAATTACTCAGTTTTCGTATCGAATATTTTTGAGTCATATGATGATAAACTAGATGGACAAAAAATTTCTTTAAGTTATTGGCATCAAAGCGCATACATAGTGATCACACATGCTAAGATTCCACATGTTTGTGTGGATAGCAATGATAGTCTTGAAAGATTGAAGACACATATGTTAGTGAACGAGGGGATGAATCTATATATGTCCATAGAAGAAGATGATGGTGTGGACAATCGTGAAAACGAGTTAGCCATTGTTTGTCTACCAAAAGTGAATCATGAGACAAATGCTTAAATGGGTGGAACATACGAAGATGAAACATTCCTAGTGACAATGAACGAACTTGAAATCAAACATAGAAACCATGGACATGAGAGTGTGAGGAGTGGACAAACATTTGGTAACAGTGGACAGAAATCAAGTGTGGATGGACATAATATAAGTGAAGTTTGAGGGGGAAGGCGTGAGGGATCTAACGTAATCTCTTGTTGAGGGTGGACATGTTCAATTATCGTTGTGGAAATAATGTTATGCGGTGTATAGACCAAATTCGATGATAGGGTTTTTGGTACATCCGTTTTGTAGGTGCTCTGGTGGATATAATTTGTATCCAACTTATGTGCTTCGGTAGACAAATTTGTGCAAGTCTGATGGACAAGATTTTAATATGTCCCTTGGTGCTACTGTGGACGAATGGTTGCGCTTTTGTTGGACAGTGTTTGGATCAATCTCTGGTACGAATGTAGACGAACCCATATTTGTCTGATGGACAAGATTTGGATTTGTCTACTGATTTAGCAGATTGAGGTGTCCGGTAGACTGACTGCTCGCCGACTTTCTTAGACGTCGTTGATTCCTCGCCGGTTTTCTTGTGCACATACTCACCTTTACGCTCTGAGGGTTTTGTTGACCGTTTTTCACCGTGAGTAGTTGTGGTCTGGTTTTTCGCCGAACTCCTCTGCGGTTCTGACGGCGGTTTAGGTGTGGATTTTCATTGTAGATTTTGCTACAGATTCAACGACAATCTCGTGACCGGGTTCAGAGGGGGATTATTCGGCGGTTTCCCCTTAAAGTGTAAGGATGATCGTTTTGAAGACTCTGAAAAAGACATGTCCAATATGTTGACACCGAAATCTTGCCGAATATTGTCGGAGTGTTTGTGAGATATCTTGCAGTGCCATAGAGAGAAAACCAACAATGAGAAATTACCGGGAAACTGAAACAAAAAGAGTTGTGTGTTAGTTTTAACTTTTAAAATAACAATGAGATTTTTTTTAAAAACTCGTCTTCAACAAGATAGAGGTATTAACAATATTTTTTTAAAAAAAATTCGTCTTCAACGAGATGAAAGTATCTATTATTTCTTTTTTTATTAAACACGTCTTCAATAAGGTGGAAGGTATTAGTGTAATCGTCCTTGAAAAGACATGTGGCATTGTTCATAACATTTGTACTTTATGGTATTTTTTTTAAATGGATGTGATATTATGGTATTAACAATAAATTTTCCAAATTAATATTGGTTTATATCATTACTATTAATTTATTCAAAATATAAATTCACATCGATAATAATTGATGTTTTATTCATGTGATTATCATTAACTAAAAATGAGTGTTAATATTATTTTAGTTTAAAATGACACATATATGAATTTAAGATTAAATCTAATTTTTTATTTAATTAAATATATTTTTCCTTTGATATATATGCATGATGCATTTTTTAGAAAAATTTTGTTGTTTGCTAACAAAAATATATATAAATATCTCCAAATAAAATATTAACTAATTTTGTTTATAAACATAAAATTCAATTTAAAGCTTTGAAAAAAATCAATTTAAATATTATAAAAAATTATAACCGCTTTTTTCCACGAATGTAGATTTCCATCTATAAACAAATATTGTTTATAGATTTTATTCACAAAATAAAATCAACACATAGCTAAACTAAAATTAGAGTAAAAAATTAAAGATCTCTTCTTCTTTTTTACCTTTGAATCTCTTTTTCACGTGATTAGTTCTTTCCATCAAACTGATAAGTAATCCTCTTAGAAACACTAGACCTTAATATTTTATGGATTCAATGCTTTATGTTCTTCAAGATCATATGTCAAAATCATGGTATTAATTTGAAGGTACGATCTATTTCAAACAATATGTTCAAAGTTATAGTTTATATTAAAATACTCAATCTATGTTGGATAGGCTAATAACTAAGTTTATCTTTATGTGTTGTAGATATATTTACATTTTTTGTTTTGGAGAATTTCATCTAAATGTATTTACGAACATGATGACCTGAAACTCCTTGACTTTTTTCTTTATTTGACCCATTTTTTTCTTCATAAAGCTTATGGTCTCAAATTATTATCTTTTCTTTTTACACAAATTCATTTCATAACCTTCGTAAAGTACAAATTTATGCAGAGTATTTTTTAGTTGAATTTATTCATCAGCATTATCACGTGAAACTAATTTATGGTTTTTTTTTTTTGCAGGATAGATGTTGATATTGATGGAAGTATGAATAAAAGAGAAAACTTTAGCGAGAAGATTCTATTAGTTATGATTAATATTTTTACCAGTTTTTCTAATAATGTTTTAAATTATTTATGATTTAAATTTTCCATTAATAATGAATGATGATGTAATTCATTTTTTTAATTTATTATGAGAAATTTTATTTCATTTAAATATTAAATTATTTTTAATATCAAACGAATTTATTAATTATTTTAAATTATAAATGGTGTCAAATTAACATAAAAATATAAACCGATGAAAATATAATTATGTCACTTCCACAAATTGATGCAAAATATAACATCGATTCTCATAAATGAATCCAATATTTACATCAATTTTATAGATTGATGCAAAATATAAAATCAATTTAAATAATTGATACATTATAACATCAATTATATAATTAATGCACAATTAGGTTCATTTATTATAATAAATGAAACAAATACTAATATCATTTTTGTAAATTGATGCAAAATATTACATTATTTTTAGTAACCGACACAATTTAACATCATTTACGCAATCGATGCAAAATTTACATCAATTTGTTTTATTGATGTATAATATTTGCATCATCACTTACCAAGTCACTTATTTAAATGATGTAAAAGTCATTTATATCATTTATAACTAATGCAACTATTAAAAATAAGTGATACAAATTATCCTTTTTATTGTAGTGAAAGTGCTCAAATTCGTTCCATTCCAACGCCAAAGAGAACCGTTCTTCTTTTTTATTTATCAACTCACAAACTGTAGATAATCCGATTGGAAAGACATAGTGTCAAAACCAAGTTGTAAAGAGCTTTCCATATCTCGAAGTAAGATATTAAACTTTGCAGGTCCGCACTTGACTTATTCCAAATGAACCAAATTCATCCTTGTTCTACTTATTCGGTACAAAAGGTAGAATATAAATGGTGTATGTATGCCATAATCTTACATACACATGTCGTATTCTAAGTAACTACATATAATTCTTCCTTGGCATAATGACAATGTTGATTATTATTTTATTTGGCTGTTTTTATTTTTTATAAAAAAAAGAGAAGAAAATAGCTGCAAAGAATTGTCAGATTAGCTACTTTAGGACAAGGAAGAGAGTTTTGGTCAGTTCGTAGTGCATCAAACTTTGACCGATATATCAAAAGTGTTCGGTTTTGTGGTTAAGCCGTCCAGAAAGAAAAAAAAAAAAAAAAAAAAAAAAAAAAAAATTNAATTGATGATTAAGGAGAGGAAGCTTTTGCTTGGTTGAACATTTTTACATAATTTCATCACTAAGACATTCACAATTGTTTTTCCCATTATTATAATAAGTGGTGGACCTAAAACTTTTTTTTTTACTAGGAACATAAATATATTAAAATAATCTATATTTTATATAATCGTCAAAATTTCATTGGTTACATGATCGGAAAAAAACTAGTTGATGATAACCGCAAAAAAATATCACAAAACAAAAAAGCTAGAAAATAAAAACGATAATAGAATAATATATTAAAATAAAATATTTTATAGAAAATAATTCAAATATTTTCGTTAATTATTTAGGTGAATATATATTTATAACAAAAAATTAGTTATATATTTTGTTTAATGTAATAATTTTAAATTTTGATATAATGTTTCAATATTGTTTTACAAAAAATCATAGATAAGCACTTAACATATGATTATTATAAATTTAAAGGGGCATAATTAAAACTTTTAATAAAATTATATTAAACTTACGAAATTAGGGGTGGCACATGCGTCATCCAATCAATGCCTCCGCCACTGATTGTAATTGATTGGCCAATATGTGAAAATTCAAGATTAATATAATATTTTCCTTTTAATATGTACATTTTTTATAAGACTTATTGTATGACAAAGAAATATTGCCGATCCAACATTTTCGGATGTTCTATATATTTTTGAAAATTTTCTCTTTATATATGTAAAAAAATTATTCTAATAAATTAATTGAACAATTCATTATGGTTCGAAAATTAAAACGATAAAAAAACAAAACGTTATCTATGATATATATTAAAATTGATAGACCATCTTAAAATCTCCCATAAATATTATTTTTACAAAAAATTATAATTTATGATATTTATAATATAAAAGTTTTAACAAAAATATCATTTTATTTTAACAAAAATGTATTTTATATGTTTATACCAGTAATTTTTCTTGTCTATGCTCTAGACTGGTTATGTGGGAAAAATGATCGGAAAGATTTGACCACGATGTTGCGTTTTAACATCATCTGAGACATTAATAGAGATCAATCAGTAATTAAATTACTTTCTTTCTTTTTTCACAATTAAATTACTTTCAAAATAATAATATGATTAATAATTATAACAATATTAAGGAGAAATCTTTTACCAAAAATATGAGACGAGGAGAAAAGAAAGAAGAAGAGCGAAGATTGCTCCCAGTCCCACCCATGTTCTTTCTTATTTGGAGAAATTTGAAACAGCTCAGCTCTTAAAGCAACCGATCAAAACATTTCAGATTTATTTCTTAATTAGCCGCACGTTCTTTGTTGGTCTCTTTCTAACCGATAATATCCTTCTTTTTCCCTTGTCGAGATCCAGAAAGAGACAAAGAATCCTCTGTTTTGTTGGTTGAAATTTGAGAAAGAAGACGATGCTGCAGAGAGCTGCAAGTAATGCGTATTCATGGTGGTGGGCGAGTCACATTCGTACCAAACAATCTAAATGGCTTGAACAAAACCTTCAAGGTCTCTCCTTTTTCATTATATCTTTCTCATCTTTGAGGTTGTCTGATCACAAAATGTGAAAAGCTTTGAATCTTGAATTTTTACAGATATTGAAGAGAAGGTGCAATATGCGTTAAAGCTTCTACAAGAAGATGGAGATTCGTTTGCTAAGCGTGCTGAGATGTATTACAAAAGGAGACCAGAACTCATTAGCTTTGTCGAAGAATCTTACAGAGCTTATAGAGCTTTAGCTGAACGTTACGATCACATTTCAACAGAGCTTCAAAATGCTAACACCACCATTGCCTCTGTTTTTCCTGACCAAGTCCCTAACTTTCCAATGGGTGATGATTATGATGGTGGCGATTCCATGTCTAAATTCTCCAAAAGATCGAATCTTTCTGGTGCTAATGTCCCTAATGTTCCTAAAGTACCTGTTAAAGATTTGAAAAGCGCGGTTAAAGTGGCTACAAAGAAGCTTCAACCGAGGAAATCTATGAAGTACACAGGCGGTTCTTCTAATGTGGTTGTTAAGAGCTCAGGTTTGAGCAAGCCTGAGGCAATGGAGGAGATTGATAAGTTGCAGAAAGAGATTTTAGCATTGCAGACTGAGAAAGAGTTTGTGAAAAGCTCTTATGAGCAAGGTTTGTCTAAGTATTGGGAATTTGAAAAGGGTATTAAGGAGAAGCAAGATAGGATTACCAGTTTGCAGAATGAGTTTGGTGAGAGCATTGCTATTGAAGATGATGAAGCTAGGAGATTAATGACCGAGACTGCGATAAAGTCATGTCAGGAAAAGCTAGTAGAGTTGCAGGAGAAGCAAGAGAAGTCTTATGAAGAAGCTAGAGAAGAACATATGAAGATTAAAGAGTCCAAAGAGAAGCTAAGATCTATGGCAAGCCAGTTTCTAGGGGAAGAAAGTGTATTTTCGAAAAATGATGGTGATGAAGTCAGAAGAACAGAAGAGTTGGAGCATGAGATGGAAGATATGTCTAAGAAGAAGAAAGAATTGGAATCTGTAAAAGAGAAGATTAGAGAACACTTTGAGTCTGGTGAGAACTTTAATCTCAGTGCAGCAGAGATGGCTGAGAGAGTCGATGAGCTTGTTAACAAAGTGATTAGCTTGGAAAGTGCGGTTTCCTCGCAGACTGCTTTGATACAGAGACTAAGAAACGAGACCAATGGTCTTCAGACACAAATCGGTACTCTTGAAAACGATAAGGCAATGTTAGGAGAAGACAAGAGTGATCTGAGGAAGAAGCTGAAGGAAATGGAGGAGAAACTCAAGGAATTGCAGGATCTAGATAGAAATGTAATGGATAAGAGTAGCAATCTGCATACACATTTTGATGAAGCTATTTCTAATCTGGATAATCTCTCTGGCGGGGAGGTGAATGCAGAGAGCGAGTCAGATAACTTGGCTTTGAAGATGGAACCAAAGAAAGTTTTGGATGATGAGAAGAGGAAATTAGATGTTAGTGAAGAGGAGACCGAGGAACGTCTAAATGAAATGGCCGAGGAGAAGAAAGATGAACCTGAGAAAACCCGCAATGTGAAAACAGATGCAGTAGATATCATCATTACAAGTAAAAATGCAGAAACTGTTATGGATTCTAATGAGAAAGTAGATTCTGATTCAGAGAAGCAATCTACATTTGTCCAGACAGATTCTGTTTCAGACAATGTCATAAAGAAGCAAGCTGCATCTGACAAGACAGATTCAGTTCAGGTTAATGGTGAAAAACAAGAAGATGAAAGTGAACCAGACTGGAAACACTTGTTCATGAAGGGAATGGAAGATAGAGAAAAGCATTTGCTTACAGAGTACACAACTATTCTTAGGAACTACAAAGATATAAAGAAAGCTTTGGATGAAACAAAAACACAGAACGCTACAAAAGATAGTGAGATCAAACTACTAAGAGAGAAAATGAGCCTCCTCCAGAAAGGTCTTGGAGATAGTAACGACTTGATTGACAATCAGTTGTCAAACGAAGATTATCCAATCGGAATCATAGCTTCAGAAAATGAGCACATGTCTCTGATTGAGGAACAGTTCAGGTTAAACATTGATGAACTATTAGAAGAGAATTTGGATTTCTGGTTAAGGTTCAGCACAGCATTTGGACAGATACAGAGCTATGACACTTCAATAGAAGATCTACAAGCCGAGATAACAAAGCTAGAGCAAAGAAAAAAGCAAGATGGAAGCAGTACAGCTAAATATGGACTGAGATCAGATGTTAGACCACTTTATACACACTTAAGAGAAATAAACACAGACCTTGGTCTCTGGATTGAGAAAGGCGCAGCTTTGAAAGAAGAACTCAAATCTAGATTCGAGTCACTGTGTAACATACAAGATGAGATAACAAAAGCTCTGAAATCAAGTGCTGAAGACGATGATTTCAAATTCACTAGCTACCAAGCTGCGAAATTTCAAGGTGAAGTGTTGAATATGAAGCAAGAGAATAACAAAGTTGCAGATGAGTTACAGGCAGGGTTAGATCACATTACCACGCTTCAGTTGGAGGTTGATAAGACTTTAGGAAAGCTGAGTGATGAGTTTTCTCTATCGGGTTCGAAGAACAGCTGCGATATTGATCTCCAGCATTCAGATAGTAGGTCAAGAGTGCCTTTAAGATCATTCATATTTGGCTCAAAACAGAAGAGAGCAAAGCCGTCGATATTCTCCTCTTTGCATCCCTCACTATACAGAAAGATGAAGCATTCTACATAGGTAAGTAACATTTACACATTATGCCATCGAGAGAGTTCATTTACTGTAACTTATCAGATTCGTTCAAGATTTAATTCATTTATTTATTCTTTAACTATTTGAAGCAAGAAGAATGTCTTAGGTTAATCAAACACACACATAGCTGTACAAATACCCAAAACATAGGGAAGTTGAAATGGGTTGAAGATGTAACTAAAAGCATTGAACTTTTTGTTTAACATAACTGATCATATTATTGGAAGAAACTTACGACTTTGATCTGTTTCTCCTTAACCCCAACCCACAAAAAAAGCATTAAAACCGGGTTTCTCCACCCTCAACACAATCCTTTCGCATAAGAGTGACACAATTCTCAATTTCAAGCCAAAGCAGAGCTGATTGATTATCAGAAGAGACTGTCTTAAAATGTTTTAGATCTAACAAAAATTGAAGCGAAAACAGCAAAAAAAAAAAACTATGATTGAAGCAATATCACAAACTTGGAAGCGATGAGGGAACAAAAAAGCAAAACAGTTAACAATTAGAGCCGTAAAAGCAAAACACATTAACAACGCAAACGATGATGATATCGACGCTCAAGTCTCGATTCAAAACCAGAGAATCCTCACTCACTCACTGGAATCTTCTTCTTTAGAAGATCGAGCAAGGTAGAGCGCTCGTTTCGCATGCGAGAGGCACCAGGTTCGACTCCCAAGACCTCTAACTTTTTTAAAAAGTATCCTACATGATATTCTTTCTTACGAATTTTATCGACTTAATGCAACGCCCCAACTACATTAGTCTTATATAGGCCAAACGGCTTTGCACTTTTTTTTTTAGAGTAATCCTCTCTATTATCCCTCCTTCTCAATCGAAAATCGAAAATATCCATGTTATAATTTTATTTTCATTTACAATTATTTTTAAATCAAAATATCAGTAAAATACTAACAAACCAGATTAAGTGATGATATTTACAAAAATACCAGGATCCAAACCCACCTATTTAATGATCCGTTGGATTTATTGGGTTAATTTGTAATCAAACACGGTTTTTTTCTTTTCCCTCTTTTCAGTATCGATTAAAGAACTCTGCCTCTTTTCATTTTTAATTCGTAATCTTTCTATCTCTTTCGCGAAACTAGGATAACTCGCGAAACTAGGAGAACTAGGAAAGAAAACCACAACCATCTAGAGGTTAAGTTCTTCACTCTTTTAATTTAAGTTTTAGAAGAGTTGTAAACCGTAAACTCGTGATATTTGAAGTCGATTAGGTCTCATTTGGTGTACCATCATCTCTCTCGATTCGGTTATAGAGTATGGTTAATCGATTGTTCTCTTGTACGAAGTGAAAATGGCGAAGACACAATGTACTAGGAAGAAGAGAAGGAGACGTGTGAAGGATAAAACTTCTCAAGCAAAAGAAGTTCCAGAGGTTGAAGATGAAGTACAAGAGCACGAGAACGAGGCGAACGAGACGGTTAAAAACACAAAGTCAGTTGAAGATGAAGTATAAGAGAACGAGGCAAACCCGATTAAAGATGAAGTAGAAGAAGCAGAAGAGAAATTAGGTGACGAACAAGAATAACAACAACAAAAATGAAGACATGAATTATGAAAATAATCCTAGTGGAGATGTGCAGACCAATGAAGAAGGAGATGCAGATAAAGGAAATGAGAGAACCTTGAGCGATATATGTGTCAATATTATTACCTCTGTCTCATAATTTGACATAACAATTTGGTAGAACTAAGGATTACTAGTTTGTTTGTGATAGGAAGAAATGTTAATGTTTGAACTAAGGATAACTAGTTTGTTTGTGATAGTTACTAATATGTTTTTATGGTTTCGGGTAGGAAAAAATGTTGATGTTTGAACTGAGGCTAACTAGTTTGTCTCATAGTTATTGATGTGTTTGATGGTTTCAGATAGGAATAGATTAAACTAGAGAGATTGTTATCTTGTACTACTAGTATAACTAAGTATAACTGATTTCCACTGTTTGTTGTTTGTTTGCGGGATTCTTATGTTGCTTTTGTTTTCTACTAAAACCTAAACTTATGTTGTTTATGGTTGTAACTAAAACTTGTGTTGATGTTGGTTTGTATAAAACTGGTAAATCTTGCAAATCAGGGAAAACTAGTAAAATGAGAAAACTGAGAAAACTGGGGAAACTAGAGAACTGAGAAGATGGCTCAAAACTGAGAAAATAAGTAGATCTGGGAATTCATAGATCATAACACATGATCACATAGAGAAACAAGTCTTAATACAACATAACATAGAGAAACAAGTCTTAATACGTAAAATTTATGTTCCAAATCTTAGCAAAGAAAGACTTTTAGTATCCGAAAACCATAGAGAGACAACATATTATTTCATACATAATTCATCTCAGACATGGGAAATAAGCTTCTTGAGCTCAGCAATCTATGCAAGCATTTCGTCCATCTTCCGCCTTAATCAGCAAACCTCATCCTTAATTCCGATAACCCATGGTTGACGGAAGTGGAAACCATCATCCTGCCGGTTTGACATAGTTGCACTTAGTTTTACATATTGAACTAAATTAGAGAAAAGAAGAGAAAAAAAATCAAAATAACCTTGAAATTCTTACAAGTCCAGTACTTTCAACCTGGTAAAAAATCATTATCATTATCATTCTTGAGCTCAGCAATCTATGCAAGCATTTCGTCCATCTTCCGCCTTAATCAGCGAACCTCATCTTTAATTCCGATAACTCATGGTTGACGGAAGTGGAAACCATCATCCTGCCGGTTTGACATAGTTGCACTCAGTTTTACATATTGAACTAAATTAGAGAAAAGAAGAGAAAAAAAATCAAAATAACCTTGAAATTCTTACAAGTCCAGTACTTTCAACATGGTCAAAAATCATTATCATTTGGATTAGTAGAAACCTCGGGTCGGATTCGTTGTCCACAAGGGCAGCAAATTAGCAAATTGGAATCATTTCATGTTTAGTTGGGAATTTGAGAGAGTTTGATGCGAAAGAGAGATAGGTGATACAGAAATGATGCGAGAGAGAGAGAGAGAGAGAGAGAGAGAGAGAGAGAGAGAGAGAGAGAGAGAGAGAGAGAGAGAGAGAGAGAGAGAGAGAGAGAGAGAGAGAGAGAGGAGAAGAAAAATGATATGAAAAATATGTTTTTAGAGAGCCTGCCAAAAAATTGAAATTTTTTCGAGTTTTTTATTAAAGCCCGCCTAAAATTTGAAGTAGTTCACCGTAATATAGTAGTTGTACAAAATTTACAAATAGTTGTACTTTCGCTAATTTTCAA
>OVBE01011442.1:0-14165 GCA_900406425.1 Iberis pinnata
TGACAATATGGATTGATGTAGGACCTGTTACTTGAACTTGATCTGCATCAATTTCCTAAATTGATAGAAACTTAGCATATTCCACATGACTCTGCAAACATACACATACTACTTATTGTACGATGAACCATAAATGAAAACATAATTGTTTTATGTTATAGGTGTTACCTCTAGTAATTTCTCAGCTCCACGAGTTAATTGTGTTTTCATTTTTATTGCATATGCTCTCCTGCCTGCAAACCATCTCGTCATCATCGCTCGTATAACTTCTAGCAGACGCACGATGGTTAAATTCGTTGCCGGCGATAGTACTTTGTCCATTGTTTCAGACATGTTACTTGTTAACAGTTTATATTTGTCCCCCGGGAAATGCACGCACGTCCATAATTTGACTTCTCCTTTCTCAAGGTACTCGTGAATTTCAGGGTTGAGCTCTTGAATCCTGGCATAGGCGGTTTGAAATTCCACGAGTCTGAACGCATATGCAACATGTTTAACCAAACGGAATGCTTTGTTTCCCCTATAGAAAACTAATATGTTTTTGTACAAATGGTACATGCATATACCACGACTGGATTTTGGGTACACTAAGCCAATGGCTCTTCCGATGGATCTGTGACGGTCAGATATTATTACAAGGCTTTTGTCATCTGGAATAACGAAACTTAATTGCCTAAAAAACCATTCCCACAATTCATCATTTTCAGTATCAACAATTCCAAACGCCAAGGGAAATTTTTTGGAAATTCCCATCTTGTGTTGTTTCGGTAAGCAATGTTCCCTTATACTTTCCATGCAAAAAAGTTCCATCGACAACGACTACTTTCCGAAGATATTGAAATCCATTGATACTTGCACTAAATGAAAGGAAGAAATTCTTGAACCTCTCTTCTTCATCTATGGAGTATATGGCCTGTGTCCCCAGGTTGGCTCTTTTAATCATGTACAAATATGCAGGTAAATCTACGTATCCTTCCTCAAGAGTGCCACTTACCAAGTCCCTTGCATGCCCTGGTGTTTTGTAAGCCTTTCGGTAGTCCACCTAAAACATGAATGAAAACATAATGAAAAAAAATCTGCAATGTAGTTGAAAAATCTGAAGTGTAACCGAAAATCTGCAGCAGTAATATAGATCTTAAATTTCATTTTCCTTGATGTTAAATCGTTTATTCAAAGCATTCGAAATGTGAGTAGGCAACACACTAGGCCCGACATCACCAACATAGTCCTTGTACATAACTCCTAGTATCTCTGCACTTGCCTGTCTTGTTCTTGATGCTCTCTCCGTCACAAAACATGTATGTTCAGAAGTGTAAGTACACACATGAAACTTGAGCCAATCGTCAATTGGTGTTACTCGGAGCTTCCATGAACAACCGCTTACCTAATATTTCACTACTAAAAAGTAGGGTGTGGATTTGTAAACATTGTAATCGAACCTCCCGATCACAGTTAGCATTTTCAACCTCTCCTCTAATTTCTCTCTTGTGTCAAAAATATCACCAACTCGTACTTTGAAAGAATCAATATGGAAACTTCGTAATTGGTGGTGACGATTACTGTCACTTATGTATACGGTTGACGCACACATCTTTTTCATTTTCTCTATCTCTTCCACGTCGTTAGCACTAACTCCATACTCTGCCAAATTCTCATCCCCAGAGTCTATTCCGTCAGAATCATCGCAATAATCAAATATTTTCTCATCAACTTCCTCTGCATTGTCTTCTTCTGAATCTTCTATAACAGCTTCCTCCTTCGGAGGATGTCTTATTTGTGGTCCCTTCCTTGTAGAACTTCTCATTTGCAGAACTTCAGTAGCTCCACCCTTTGAGCTAGGTGAAGCCTTTTCTTTGATCTCAACATAGAGACGAACCGGTACATTGTTCGACTGGCATAGGAATGCTTTCAAATGTCTGGTATTCATTACATACACTAGAGGTTGATCCGAAGGTAAGTAACTCAAAACTTTCTTAGGTAACATGTAGCACAAATTGACATCGTAAAGGATCCTCTCTATTTCGTAGTCTTCAAGTACCATATCCATCAATTCCTCGAAAGTCAACTTTTCTTCAGCTAACATCGACCTAGAACCTCGATCGCTGTTGACGACAAACAATTTCCTACCATTACTAAGTGTCTACTTCCCACAAACAAGTGTTAGTTGAACTTGTGTCATTTCATCAACTCAATTAACGAATCAAAACTGAGAAATTGAAAATCTCGATGGTTGTTTCGGTAATTGAAAATGTCTATGGTCGTTGCGGCAATTGAAGATCTTGATGGTGGTTGAGACAATTGAAGATGTCGATGGTGGTTGAGGCAATTGAAGTTGTTGATGGTAGTTGAGGAAATTGAAGATGTCGGGGATGGAGATGTACGACCAATGTAGATCTACCAAAGGGGTAAGGTAAACAGGAAAACGACGGCGTATCATGCACCATAACAACGAAACTCAAGATTTTAATAAATTTCCAGTGCTCGAAATAAATCTGCAACGTAGGAAATAAATCTGCAACACCTAGGAAATATCGGCAACACAAACAAATCTTCAATGTTAAAAATAAATATGCAATGTTTAGAAATAAATCTGCAACGATTACAACAAATCTGCAAGATTAAAAAGTATTGTCTTGTCAAATTAAGTTCAGGTTCTGCGTTTGTCAACGTAGTTGTTTGACCAAATAGTAACACTTAGAGCGTTTTCCAAGGTAAGTTCTGACCAAGTAATAAATATCTTACTTTTTTAAGTATTTATTCAATTTAATAACTGAAGTATATGGCTATACATTTTCTTTCGTCTACAATCAATCTTCCGCATCGAAACCATCTTTTTCTCTCAAAAATAGATCTAGATCCACTTTCAGATAATGAGTGCATCACGTTCCTTGGTGGAATACAACAGGAAAGTGAGGGTTCATACATGCATGAAGAAACCCATGGTTCACTATTGTGAAAATCAAGGAGGAATCAACAATTAATGTGTTCACGGAGATGGTCGGTGGCGGTGGCAGATTTGTTTAAGTCTATTAGTGTCTGAGTTGTGCGTTGTTCCCTTTTTTTAGTGTCTCGCTGTTTTTTTTTCGGTTACATACTTATTTCCAATAACGGGTTTCTTTAAAAGATTGCAGATTATGTTTTGGCATTGCATATTTCTTTTTGAATTCCATATGTTTGTTTTTTTACATTCCATATGTCAATGATTCTTTTATGCCATGATTTCTTTTTGCAATCCAAATGTTTGTTTTTGCATTTCTTTTTGAATGTTTTTGCATTCCATATGTTTCTTATTTTATGCCATGATTCTTTTTTTTGCATTCCATATGTTTGTATGAAATGCTTCGTTCTAAACAACATGTGGTAGCTAAATACCATCAGATATTTCACTTTCCATGTAATAGCGAGCTCTACATGTTGCCAAATGTGCATCGTATGTTGGTGGTACTATTTCAACAAGTTATTGTCATGCACACGATTTGTGTTAATAGTGCCAACAACATACTATATCCACATTTTCGCAGCATATAGAGCATGTTACTATGTGAAAGTGAAATGTCTGATGGTTTTTATCTGTATTGCTGATTTTTTTCTGTATTGAGGTTGCCTTGCAGAATTATTCTCTATTGCAGATTAATTGTTGTGTCGCATATTTTTTCATAACATATTGTCGTTTTAATTAGTTGTTGTAATTTAGTTAATTACTTTCAGAGTTGTTTTTGTATTGCATATTTACAATTAAACAATCATTATAAATAGGCAACTTAATTTAATAATCAGTAATCAAAAGAGTAGTTACACTTCAATTCAAAATAAACATTAAAAACGTATTACAATCTTCTCCCATTCTTCCTTCAGCCCCTCCTCCCGTGCTGATAACCTCACCCAAGATCTGCTTCTGTAAAAGACCAACTTTAAAAAAAACTGCAATGCAAACTGTTACTCGTTGCAGAGTTATTTTTGCATTACCGATTAACAAGAAAACATTCATTTGCTTTAGAAATAAACTTCTAAAATTATAAATAAACCAATAGAAATTATGATAAAGTTAAAATAAAATTAAAATTAAACTCGGTTCAATAAGTCTTTACAAAATGTCATAAAGAACATCAACACGGATCTTAGAACCCCGGTTTATCCCCTCGACGGCCCTCCGAACCCCTTGAGATTGCAGTCCATTTTATCTAATCCCACATCCGGGATTTCAATCTTTGCCCATTCTTTATACAACTTCTCCTCCCTCAGCCGAGATATGCTTCACTAGAAGACAAACATTAGCGTTTTTCCTTTCGTATTTCACCCTAGCATCGAGAGCGTCCTCCTTCGCCTTAATCTGCTTCTCCAACATTACCATTATCGACTTGTAATGTTTATGCAGTTTATGCTCTTCGTACTGATGATCAGTTACATCATTTTGTTCTTCACTGATGTCCATCATTGCCTACAACAAACCAAACAAAACATTAGTAGAATGTACTGGAATGTCAGAAATATATGAAGCATAGCACAACCTGTCTTTTTTCTCGGACGATTCTGCTCATCCTCGTTATCGACCATGATTTGTTTACCTTTTCCATTATTGCATGAAACCTTTTTTCACGAGAATAGACTGATAAACATTTCTTCTTCTAACAGTCAGTATTTATAGAAATTGAAAGGTGGTAAACGAACGGGTGTGATTGTTCAAGTCGCTTCGTGTTATGTGAATTTTTTCTTCTTTAATTATGAATTTTATGAAATCTAAGATATTCTCTCTTAAAACTTTGTAAATTGTGTAATCAGCAGAGTTCTTTTGTATAAACAAACAATACAAAATGAAAACTGCAACACAAAAAAGGTTTTGCAGTTTCTTTTATAATTATAGTTCTTTTGTATGGCCGATTTTTTTCCTCGTTTTGCAGAGTTTTGTGTTTGTATTGTAGTTTTGTAAACAAAACTAGAATACAAAAAGAAAACTCTGCAAAGCGAAAAGAAAACTGCAACACAAAAACGTTTGGACGTTTCATTTAAAATTGCAGAGTTCTTTAGTAGCAGGGTTATTTAGTATTGCCGATATGTTTACAAAACTGCAATGGAAAAAGAAAACTGCAACACAAAATTGTTTTTAAAAAACTTCGAAATAAAGCCGTTTTAATCATCTTCTGTTGTAAAAAGCTTATTTGGATAACGCCTCATTTAGGGTTTGTAATTTTGGTTTTGGGTCTCGGTATTCTTTTTCATTTGAGAGTCAATTTCGAAAATGTTTCTTCGTAATTTGTGTGTAGAGATTTTCGAGATGGAGACATATAGCTACAACCTTAGCGATTAACTGGAAACGCCTGGTTTCAGTCATCACTCAAATGACGAAGAAGAGGTGAACAACCTTACTCCACCAACTGCAATTCACTTTGATGGTACAGACCCTTCCGAATATGGGGCGATGTTGGTGTGTTACTGTGGTGAGGATGTTAACTTCGAAAGCGCCACTATTTTTCCGAATCAGGGTAGGTTGTTCTACACCTGTCCAAATCGAAATGTAAGTGTACTTCTTAATAAGGAGTTATGCATACTCGTATTGATTGTTAATCAACAGTTCTGCAACACTGCAATACAAAAACCGCAACACAAAAAACGTTTGGTAGTTTCATTTTTAATTGTAGATTTGTTTACAAAACAGCAATACAAAAATAAAATTGCAACACAATTTTTTTTAACTCTTCGAAACAACGTCGTTTTAATCATCTCCTATTGTAAAAACTCGATTTGGATAAAGCATCGTTTAGGGTTTGTATTTGATTTTCAGTTTCGCAATTTTAGGGTTTTCTCTTTCATATGCATACTCGTATTGATTGTTAATGTCCTAGGATAGTGGGTGCCATGTTCGGAAGTGGTGGGACATGGCAGTCTTTGAAGAATTAAAAAATGTTCGGGAGCAGACTGACATCACTCTCGTAGAAGAGGTGAATAAGATAGAATCTTAAGAGTAAAGCGGACATGGCAAATTTGCAGATGAAGATCCTTTGTAATGTGTTGGTTGTTGTGATTATAGCTTTTGTAGCGGTCTATCTCGTCAATTGATAGACCGATTTGTATGTAAGAACATGAAATATGCAAGTTTTTGTCAATTAATATGTAATTTTTCTTTCGTTATGTGAATGAAATTCATATCCGCATTAGAGAAACATGTTCACCAATAATCTCTGCAATACAGTTGAAAACGACATTGTATGATTTGGCCACTTAGTCAAAATTTCAGTGGCGAAACAACTCTATAATAGGTGGAAAACGACGTCGTATGAGTTCGCCACTTAGTCAAAATTTCAATGTGCAAACAAACTCTACATTAGGTGTAAAACGACGTCGTATGATTTCACCAATAAAAATCTGCCACGATTCTCAAAATCGGCAGTATTATTATCGCAGATTTTGAAAAATCTACGGTCAAAGGATTTCGAAAAATCGGCAGCAAACAAATCTGCGGTAACGTGAGGGTCAGATGAGTAAGGAAAAAATTATGCAGCAACGTGTGAAACGAATATGCTGCCATTGCAGATTTAAAATGAAACTTCGACCAAATGGGTTAATCTGGCAAAGAAAAACTCTGATAACTCTGCAGGGACAACAAACAATTCTACTAGAAAAGAAAAAAAATTATAGTCACAAAGATATCTGCAATGTAAACAAAACTCTGCGAAAAAAACTACTATGTAAACAAATATGCAATGCTATTTAAAAATCAGCGACAAAAAATTTGCATCAGAAAAAAAAAACGGCGGTGACGTCGATAAATCAGCGGTGACGTAGACTTGACGTAAAAATCTGCGGCCAAATAGACAAAAAAATCTATGAGAAAAATCGGCGAAAAACAAAATCGGCGACAAACGAATCTGCGACAACAAATCTGCAACACAAAAAAATCTGCATTACAAAACCTCGTAGATTTTTATCCCTCCAGAAAACACGGCGGCATTTTCGTAAATACTAGATAACTTTGTTCTCTCTCGTCTATTTAATTTTTTCCTAGCTTTTTTGTTTGGTCATGACCAAAGGGTAGAATCGTGTTTTAAAAAATTGAGTTATTTCCAGTAATTAAATAAAATGTCGGGTTACCTCAGTAATTAGTACAAATAAGTAGGTCAAGTACGTAATTTTGCCTTAATATTATTACCGACCAAACAATGTAACATATCACCCAACGAGCGATTAGTCATCTCTGCTGTTCCGTCAAATTGAGAATGGTAAGCCAAACTCATGTCCAAACTTTTTCGCAAAAGATGCCACAATGAACGCAAAAAATGGCTAAGTAAATGCGAGTCGGAGTTAGAGACAATGGAAAACAGCAGACCATGTAAACGATATACATCGCGAAAGAACAATTGTGCCACTTGAACAATATCAGTAGTCTTTTTACAAGCAATAAATTTTGCCATTTCTTAGAAATGATCCACCACCACGAAAATAGAATCATTACCACGCTGAGTCCGAGGTAACCCAAGGACAAAGTCCATGCTAATGTCTGTCCACGGCTAAGTAGGAATTGGTAACGACATGTAAAAACCACCATTCGATGCATGAGCCTTTGAAAGCTGACACGTAATACAACATTCCACAAACCATGCAACGTCGCAAACGGAAAGTAGGCCAAACGTAAGACTCTGCAACTAACGCCAAGGTGCGATCATGTCCAATATGTCCTTCATTATGAATATCTTTAATGAATTGTAGCTGAAGACTACACTCTGGGACACGAAACTATCCTTGAACAAAAATCCCTTGTATAACACAAAAGAAGAAGGAGAGATGCAAGTCATCCCATATTTTCCAAAAAATGTGTCTGAAGTGTACAAATCGGCCATGATGATAAAACCAAGAAACGGTACATGCATGGTACCTGAAACACCGTTACTTGCATGAAATCCCCAAGGCGAGCTACTTGGCCTTATAAATCCCTTTTCCAACAGTTCATCCAACTGTTTCTCCAGCTCCGCCATTTCCGCAAGAGCCATTCTATAAGGGGCCTTAGAGAGTGGTGCAATTCCTGGTTTTAACTCTATCATGAATGGATTCGACCTATCAGGAGGTAAACCAATTAAGGCTTGGAACACATCTTCAAATTCATTGGCATCCAGAATGTCCTTAAGGTCCACTTTCTTCCCTATTTCTAGCACACTGATTGTGGCTAGATATGCTTCACAACCTTTTTCCAGCATCCATTCTACTCGGAGTGCTGACACTACTAAGTTCTGGGATGTGGGTTTGATCCCTTGGAATTCCAACCATCCGTCCTCCCTTTCAAATCGAACTATGCCTTTTTGACATTCCAGAGTGGCCTTGTGTCTTAACATCCAGTCCATCCCCAAGATCACTTCATGTTTATCAAGCGGGATAATGATCAAGTCGGTTGGCATGTCCACATCCCCAAACCTCATTGAAGTGTCCTGAACTGTGCCTAGGATGAACATTACTTGTCCCCCGGCTGCTCTCACTATCCCAAACTTTCCTCCTTTTTCTCTTTAAAACAAGCCTTTTTCAACCATCGTTGGGCTCACGAAACTATGCATTCTCCCCGAACCGAATAAGGTGTACATTGCAACACATCCAATCTCCAAGGTCCTTACAAATTCATGCAGAATGGTAAGTCCCTTCCACATTCCATACAAACCCATGAATGCAAACCATGCATCAATGCATACAGACAGTGCAATACTTGCACTCAGACTATGCAACAAATGCATATAGGCCATGCAACAAATGCATGCAGACAGTGCAACACATGCACCCAAACTATGCAACAAATGCATACAGGCTATGCAACAAATGCATGCAAACAATGCATAACATGCACCCAGACTATGCATTAAAGACATGCAGACCTAACAAGTTTGGCTCAGTGAATACATGTGATTTCACTTAAGTTTCCTGGCACATTGGCCTCCTTGGATAGCTCAAAGACGTGAGGTGCTCCAAATTTCCTTTTGTCTTACGACAGCTCTGTCCATCCACGTCCCACTTTCTGGCCAACTTTTCTTTTCACTTGCAGCTTGGGACAATATCTCTTGATATGTCCAGCCTTCTCGCAATGAAAACAATTTCCGACCATTTCACTCCTTTTTAGCCCTTGATCCCTCTTTGGAAAGTCCGAGATCTTGTGATCCGCACATCCACAGCTTAGAAAGGCTCCTGATCCTTCCAACATACTCCTTTGTGTATTTTTCTGCACGTTCTGCACTCACTGTGTTTTCCTGTCCTTTGACCAGCATCATCGAATTTTCCCTTCTTATTTCCAGTCTGGTTACGCACAGTCGGCTTTGATTGACTCTTAGCCCGAGCCAGTTTCTTTTCTTCCTCGAGATATGCTTCTATCATCGCAGCCCTTTCCACTAGTTCAGACATTGATCTAAAGGTGCGAATTGATAAATGAATGCGCAATTCCACCTTAAGCCCGCGAATGAACCGATGTAATTTGGTATACTCATCTTCTAGTTATTTTCCCACATATTCCCTAAGGTGATTGAACTCTTCCACATATGTTCGAACAGTCTTGCTGCCTTGCACCAAGTCTAGAAAAGCTCCCTCAATTTTATCCCAAGATTATGCCAGGAAGTATTTGCAGTTGAATTCCGAATCAAAGTCCGCAAAGGTGATCTCCTTATCATCCATGCGCTTCTCCATGGCCAATCACCAATTGTGTGCATCCCCTTCCAGGAAGTGGACTGCAATGTCCTTTCGGTAGTCAGAAGGACACCAAGTAGAACTGAAATTCCTTATCAACCTACTCTTTCATTCATCCATTTCTATCGGATCTACACTCTCCCAGAAGTGCTTAGTTCCTAGCCTTGAAACTTGTTCCAAGACGCTCAAGTAATCCACCTTTTCAGCCTTCTTCCTCGAAGGCTTAGGAGCGGCTATCTCCACCACTCCATTCTGATCTCCATGAATAACCGCACCTACTGGGATCGCAAATGGGTGATGCTATTAGCCACTCTATATGCAATCAGAACTATTGATTCAAGCCAAGTAAGAAAAAATGGGGTTACTAACAATTCCTAAACGAAAAGAAAAAACTGAAAATAAAACAGAGCATTAGAACTAGCATGCATAAGAAAATACTGAAGGGTAGACATAAAGTAAAATGAAAGCACGAAAGAAAATGGGGGTAAAAAGAAATCAAGGGAAAACAGTTCCTAAATATGGGGGTAGTTGACTGGTGTTCCCCCTTGAACTACCTAGACGCCTAACATACCTCAAACAATGAGCTAATCCCTAGACAGAAGATTCATAAACAACCAAATTCAATACCTTGACAAATGATCTCAAACTAAGCAATATCCAGGCCTAAATCCCGTTAACGGAAAACTACCTAGTAGGCATGAAGAAACAATCTGATAAAGTCAATAAACACCCTAAACATCCAATCTCTTGGGCTAGGTATGTAAATCTCTGAAATCACTCTATTCAGACATTTCATCATACACCTTTTAGGTGCAGAAATGCTAATATCATATTTCAATTGATTAGAGAAATAAGCATAAAGAGCAGTGAAACAGAAGGGATCTATGGACAATCAAACTTAAGCATCTAGGAGAACCAAGGGTTCAACACCAATCTACCCCATCCTCAAAAACCAGGGTCACTACTCACTACTCATAGGAACTATGAAATCAGGAAACTCATAAAACATAACTTCTAAACAAAAAATTAGGATCAAAAGTCAACTCTTAAAAACAGTAAGAACAACAAAACGGAAAATAAGAAGATGATGATCAATAGCTGAAAAATCAGAAATCAGGAGATGATGATCAAGAACAGTAAGAACATAAACTCAGAAAAACCATGGTGATCATAAACATCATGAACATAAACTATGGAAATGATGATTAAGAGAAATAAGAACAAAACCCAGAAATGGTGATCAACTCATAAAGCGAGATTAAAGGTATAAACATAAGATAAACATGCACCAGATAATTTTAAACCTCAAACTAACCATCAATAATCATAAATCATAAGCAAAACATGAAGAACATAAGGATATTGGGTTTGATCATCAAGAGCATTCAAAAGGAAAAAAACAGAGAGAAAAACCTAAAAAGAGAACCTTAGACAAAGCTAAAAATGGCATAAAGTAAAGGCTGCCCCAAATGGAGGCGTTTTTAGTGCTTATATACTGGTTTAGGAAAACCTTAAACCACTAAAAGAAAAATGATTAAAAAAATGCATGTGGTCCAACTTGCTCTTTGAAGAAAGGTCTGGCTCGAACTGGGGTTGAGTTGAGCTTGCTAAGGTGATCGAGCCGGGTCAAGTCTTAAAGAAATGCGGCTCGAGGTGAGAAGTGGTTAATAGGTTCATGTTTTAATTCCTAAAACTACAATGCAGAGAATATATCCTCGTACTATAGTAAAGGGTTGAATCCCACAAGGACCAGATAGTGCGACTCTCGGTTCTAAAATCGATTCTAGCTAAGAAAGAAATAAAAGAAAGATTTTTTTTCGAACGAATAAAAAATTAAAGCGAATGTAAACCAATAAAACAAAACGTTAGGTGATAGGGAAATTCCACATGTATTCAGGTTTGAAGTTCGTGTTAACAAGAAAGATTAACAAATGAAAATAGTTTTAAACTCAAAAGACGAAAATAGACTAATCTCCTCCCGAAGTGTTAGATCCCTATGATAGAATTGCTAGAAATAAAGACTAACCTTCTCCCAAATTCTTAAATCTCTAAGTTAGACAATTAAATCATTCAGTGATTACAAATTTGATATGTTCATAAGCATCAAAGACAATACTCTCGCAAGCAGAGACACTTATTAATCTAGAGTAGGTCAGATTAAATAAACCAAATTCCTTTGTATTTATTAACCTAAAATCATGAACTAGGTGATCAAGCTAATTCAAGCAATGATAACAAATCTAGACTAAGAACCTAACAAATTGAATCTATTAAAGTCAAACCTTAACCATCAAAACTTGTTTTCTCTGGGAAATCCTTAAAACCTAACAAAGAGACTACTCAGACATAGCCAAGCAATCAACAATCATCAAAAGAGAAAGCATATTCAAAAACCAGAATTAATAAAATAAGAGAGTCCTGAATTCTTCTCCAGATACAAGTGTCAGGATTCGTCTCTCTCATAAAAGCTCTCAAAAGTAATGAATTGTAAACTGAATTGTGTTGTGTGTTCTTTTTAATAAAACCCTAAGCCTCTAGCTTATATAGAGTTCAAAAATAATATAAAACCTAATAAGGAAAACCAATGATAAGTCTTGAAGACTGAAACGTCTTTTTGTAAATCTTCAAACAATCTCGAGCATATGGATCGATCGATCCAAAATTCTGTAAGTTTGATAATCTTTCGGATCGGTCGATCTGTACACAGATCGATCGATCTACTTCCTCACGTATTACACATGTTTCTTCTGCGAGACATCTTGACCAGCCTTCAGTAAAATTTCCATAACTTTTGATTTCCTCAATGGATTGACCTCAAATCACTTTCATATGAAAGATAACTCATGTGGCCAATTTGAGTCAGAATCTCAGCCCATTCTATTCATAGCAACATCTTCAAATGTCGAATAAATTTTGGCTCTTCTGCTGAACTCTGCTTCTGTATTTGTCAAATCGCATCCATTTTGTGCACAAATCCACCCTTTTGCTCCAGAACGTCTAAAACACCTAGAAACATGAAAATATGCCAAAAACACAAGGAAAATACTCGAAAAATGCCAAATAGAAAGTATAAATACCCACTAAAAAGCATCAAAATCGAGTGATATCAGTTCCCCTAGACTTAGATCTTTGCTTTTCCTCGAGTGAAGCAAGACCCAATCTAGAAAAAAGGTTTTGAAACCACACAGGAACTCTCAGAATCTCAGCAACCTCAAGCATAAATATCAAAACTTAAAAGACACTGATCCTAAACAACCACTATAAAAGAACTGTTTATCACCACATAAGTAAAAGCATGTTTCCTAATCTAAATCCAACATCAATCAAACCATCAAGTCATCTCAACCAGCTCATTAAGTTCAATTTAGTTAAGATAAATGAATTCTCGCCTATGGGGTATTGATTCAATGCACACAAGCACCTCTTCTATCAAAATGTCCATACCAAACAGAGCATCAATAGACTTCTGGTCCTAACCCTTTTCCTCCTTTCTCATTCTTTTTTTATTTTATTTTTATTACTGCTTTTCTTTTCTTTTCTTTTTCACATTTATGTGTTTTTCTTTCTTTTTACTTTTTAAGCAGCCGGTAATTCGTTGGGTTGGACTACGGACTAAGGTTACGCTTTCAACCCTTTTTCTGAACCATTTTTCTGAAGGGAGCGAGAGAAAGGATCCGGATCTTACTGAAATAACTTGTCGCTTTTATAGAACACTGAAAAGAAAGACACTTAGCTTTCAAAGTATCTTACCACCACAAGCAAGAGGAATTAAGTTCAAATTAAGTCCTATCATGGCAGAACTAGCATCAAATCATCAACAATCCAAAAGATTCATAATTTCAGAAACAAAACAATCAGTAATGGGGTTCCAATCTTAAACATATCAGTTTAATCTAGGCCAGTAATCTAAAAAGATCAATACTATACTCACATTAGGTTGGTTATCATCACAGATTCTGGTCATTGTTCCTTCGACTCGACTAGACACTACTAATTCAAAAACGAAAAAATTGTGAAAATTTTCACCAAACTCATGAAACATAAAAAGACACAAAACATGGTTAGTATCTATACTCCCTCCCCCATACTTAAATCACACTGTCCCAGTGTGAAAATAAACCCAAGAGAAGGAATAATGACCATAAAATAAATAGATAAAACGAATAGTTCAAAAGAGTTTCAGTACTTACCTGGACGGTTCGATTGATTTCTGACAACGTGTTAAAGAGATCCATGGGAATTGATCGATCGATCCATAGACGGATCGATTGATCGGTATGTCCGACCAAATTTCCTGAATTTTCTTGAAACATCTCTTTAAACTCAAAACTAAAAATTAATAGGTTAGTAAACTAAATATGACTGACTCTAATCAAAAACCAAATAAAAATAAAAATCAAATTAGGTTTGCCTCTTACTCATCGCTTTATTTAACGTCTATAGCTAGACTTACTTACCTTGTCGGACCATTGTCACTTGTGAGGTGTGATTGAGATGGTGCCGGAATGTGTTATCGA